>JAJPUD010004742.1:163258-184181 GCA_023553655.1 Myrmecobius fasciatus | reverse complement strand
AAACTGGAAATTGAAAAGATGCCCATCAATTGGAGAATGGCTGAATAAATTATGGTATATGAATGTTATGGAATATTATTGCTCTGTAAGAAATGACCAACAGGAGGATTTCAGAGAGGATTGGAGAGACTTGCATGAACTGATGCTGAGTGAAATCAGCAGAACCAGGAGAACATTATACACAGCAACAAGACTATACGATGATCAATTTTGATGGACATGGTTCTCTTCAACAATGATGTGATTCAAACCAGTTGTGCTGTGATGAAGATAGTCATATACATCCAGAGATCTGGCTGTGGGAACTGAGAGTGAACCACAACACAGCATTTTAACGCTTTCTGTGAATATTTCCATGCATTCTGTTTTCCTTCTTAGGTTGTTTTTTTTCTTCTTCTCTTTCTAGATCTGATGTTTCTTGTGCAGTAAGATAACTGTATAGATCTGTATACATGTATTGTACTTATCATATAATTTATCCTATCTAGCATGTATTAGATTACCTGTCATCTAGGGGTGGGGGGGCGGGGAGAGGGAAAGGAAAAGCTTGGGAAAAAAAAGTTTTTTTGCAAAGGTCAATGTTGAAAGGTCACTCATATGTTTTGCAAATAAAAAGCTTTATTAAAAAAAAAAAAAAAGAAACCTGGGAAGTCTTCTATGAACTGAAATAAAGCTAAGTGAGAACCAGAAGAACAATTTGTAATACAACAACCACACTCAAAATAAACATGTTTGAAAGACTATGGGATTGAACTGATAGATGCCATAACCAATCAAGATTCCTGAAGACAGATGAGGAAGCATGCTACTCAATTCCTGATATGGAAGTGATGGACTAAATATGCAGAATGAGACAGGTAGCTTTTGGATATGGCCATTATAGGAATTTGTTCTACTTGACTGTATCGTATATATTTCTTACAAGAGTCCTGTTTTTCTTTTCAGCCGCAGAGAAGGATGAGGGAAAGGAAAAGAAACAAAAGCTGAACTTAAAAGTTTTAATGAAGATAACTTAAAGACCCATGAAAGCAGGGTCTGTCATGATTTTCAATTTTTATCCCTTGCACTTTGTGCATATTAAATGCTTAACCATTTTTTTTTATTTTTTAATTCCTTCATTTACAATCTCTGAGCCATTCAGGACTCTTCCTTATTTACTATAGCCAATCAATTGCCAAATCTTGTCCTCTCCTACATTTCTTTCCTTCTCTCCACTGACACAGATGCTACTCTAGTTCAAACATTTATCACTCAGCTCCTGCACTATTGCAAAAGTCTCCTCATTGGATTGTTGACTTCTAGTCCCTTCTCCTGCCAATCCATCTTCCTTCGTGCCTGTCAAAATAATCTTCCTAGAGCACAAGTTTTATCATACTCACAAACCTTCAGGGACCTGTTATTGCCTCTGGGATAAAACACAAATTAGTCATCCTGGCATTACAATGTGGTTCCAGCCTACACTTTCAGGCTTATTATATATCTTTCCTCTGCATGAATCAAATTTGAGTGGTTTGGTGTTCCTGAACTTGGAACTCTATCTCCAGCTCTATGACTTTTCATATTTCAAATTAATACTCAAGAACCTACCATGTGTCAGGCACAGACTCAGAAACTGGGAATAAAATAACAGAAAGTAAAACAGTACTTATGTGCCTTCAAGGAGATTACATTCTAGCCCTCCTCACCTGGGACTCTTAGAATTTCTAGTTCCTTCAAGTTTTAGCTCATGTACCATCTCTAAAAGAATTTTTTCCCTGGTCCCCTTAATGGTTAGTGTTTTCTTGCCTTCCCAAATTGTTGTGTACATTTTTATATTATGTCCCAGCAGAAGAATGGAAGGTCACTGAGAATGGGACATTTCTTTTGTTTTGTTTTGCTTTATCTAGCATCTAGGACGAGCTAAAGACAAGGTAAGAATTTAATAGATTCTTGTAGGATTGGATTTACTATTTGTGGTAACACACTTGACAGGGGCAGAGGAATTATATCAATATGTGACATCTATTAGTTGTGTCAAAACAACTAGTTAGTTTTAAAAACTAAAAAATAATACGTAAGAGAAAGAAGATTTGCAGTCCAAGTGAAAAGACTAATATAGGTTATCTCTGAAGTAAAAATAATAATAATAACTACGTAATTTCTATGTGTCAGGCACTGTGCTTTGAAATTATTTCATTTGTTCGTCATAACAACTCTGTAAATAGATGCTATTATCATTTCCATTTTATACCTGAGGAAACTGAGGCAAACAGAAGTATCTTATTCAGGGTCACACAGTTAGTAAATAGTCAGGAAACTTGACTTGTACTTATCCAAAGCTTACATGACCTAAACCACTGGACACAGCATCTCCCATCTGGATAAAAAGGCAATCTGCTCACAAAAGATGTCTCTCTGACAAAAGTTTCTCTCTGAAAGAGTCTTGGGCCTTTTGATGCAGACATTGTACTATAGTCTTTATTCAATCTATTTAGATAATGTAGATTTTTCACTAAACTTAAACTACTTACTTGATGAAATCATGAACATTCTTACATGAAAATATATCTTTATACAGATACAGTCATTTTTGTATGATTACAAACATGTATGTTTTAGTAACATGGATTTCCTGAAGAATTCCAGATTTCATTCTGCAAGGATTTAGCTTTGCAAAATGCATGCATTCATATCGTACATCTCTAAAGATACTGGTAAAATTCCACAGAGAATAAGAAATATATACTTAGCAATATAAACATTTTGAATAAAAAGAACTCCTGAGTGAAAGCTTCTAGTGGAGCCTGTGATGGATTTCTTCTCTTTCTGGATTAGGATTCATTTATTTCTAGGCCTCCTCAATTCTGGGAAGCTTAAAAGAACAGAAGAAATGTTTCCTGAAAAAGGCAATTTAAAACAGGGTGAATCTTTGAGAGTAACTTAAGAGATGAGAACTTCTCCACAAAGAGCTCAAGGACAGCTATTAAACGTCAAAACTGCTTCTGTCTAGGTTTAAAGAACCCAAAAGAACCTCTAGGTCAGTTGATCCTATGTCATAAATGCTGTAAGTCACACTCCATTATAGATGAAAACACTGAATATTTCAGAAATATTTAGATAATGGCAATAAAAATTCACAATAGATTATATTTGTTATTGTGCATGACAATATGTTGAGGGGAGTAAAACTATAGCCCCCATTTCATTTTCTTAGATGTAATATATTGGCATCTAGCACCATAAATTATACTTTGATCTTATTTTGGAATAAGTTTTTTCACAGACAAGAGAGAAAATATTGATCAATTCACTTAAGATTCCAGAACAATTGTACTCTTCACATTAGTTGAAATAAAGTCTGCTTTAAATAAGAATTCTTGAGACACAGAAATATATAGACCAAAAGGTTTCTAATTCTGTGCATTCACCAACTGATTATTTTAATTCATAACAGTAGGTGAATTTGATATAGTCGGTCCAGAGGAAAGCCCAAGACTACAGTGCACAGAGTAGAAGCAATCAGATCAATGCTGTCTTGAACTTCACCTTGTCTTATGATAAACACTAAAATAAAACTAATAAAAGATAAGTGATGTGAAACAGAGATCACTTCTTAAAGACTTTCATGGCCAGCGTCAATTCGGTAACATTGTTTTTCTGGGCCCATGAGCCTGAAAAAATAAACACTGGCAGAATGATGATAGGATGTTGAGCCAGAAACATCTCAATACCAGGATTGTTCTCCCAGGCAGCTCAATGCACAGAAGCTTCCTCCTGTTTTAAATCCAGTAATCATTAATATCACTGCAGCACAAGGGGAAGAATGTTGAACTGGGACCAAATGGTTTGGGACTCAAGTCTTAGTGATGCTACTGACTAGCTGGTGACCTGGGGCAAATAAATACTGAGCCTTTTTCTCCTTGCTTGTGAAATGAGGATAATACTTACACTATCTGACAGAACTAAATGAAATCAACTGTAGCACTTTGCATACTGTGAAGTATAAAGCTAAATACTGATTATTACAGCCATTTGGCATAGCACAAAAAGAGTTTGGCTCAAATCCAGGAAGGTCTGGGATCAAGTCCTATATGTACTTTTCTGTGTGATTCTGGGAAATTTAGGAATCAGTACTCTGGATTTGAAGATCATTAGTTGGGAAAAAAGGCACTAATCTCTATCTGTAGGGAGAGTTTCTTACACAAATAAAAAAACAGGTCCACTCCTTATACCTTAGATTCTGATTATAGCAATTTTTTTATTTAAAGGTAATCCAACAAAGAGAGTCATCTACACCAGAGAGAAGCCTGTGGGAAGTGAGTGTGGATTGCTACATAGCTTTTTCACTCTTTTTATTGTTATTTGGTTGCATTTTGTTTCTTTCTCATTTTTTCCCTTTTTGATTTTATTTTTCTTGTGCAGCAAGATAATTTTGATTTCTTGCCATCTAGGAGAGGGGAGAAATTGGAACACAAGGTTTTGCAATGGTTCATGTTGAAAAATTATCCATGAATATGTTTTGAAAATAAAAAGTTATAATTAAAAGGGGGGCAGGGAAAGGTAATCCAGGTCCTGGGTTTTGCATTAACCTTAAGTAATTAATAATTTTTCTTTTGCTGCCTATTAACTATTTAGCTGAATGTGATCAAGAAAATAGGTGAGAATAGTAAAAAGAAATGAAACTTCAATTACTGAATGCTGTCATTCATTGAAAGCTTTATATGAGAAAAAAATTTAACTGATGTTTAAAATGGGACTTGAGAAGCACACTGAGCTTCCTAACCTATATTTTTTTTACTATGCTCATGGATGATAGCAAAAGAAAAAATACAAATAGGAAAAAGAAACACTTAAAATATAGCACTATAAGAACTTCTTAGTCAAAATATTAAAAATGACTTAGGATGCTCTAACATGAATCACAGATAGAAATTCATTCAACAAACATTTTATTATTGTGCACTACTTTAGTTACTAGCCATTTCAAAACAAAAATGAAGTAAGTTTGGTCATCAAGGAATTTACATTCTATTAAAAAGTAGGTATTATACCAGTTATAAAGATTTTAAAAACAGAGGTAGGGCTAGATATAGTAAAGATTAGTGCAACTAAAAATGAGATGCACATTTATTTATTTATTGTATCAAAGCTTTTCAATTTTCAAAACATATGCATGGATATTTTTTTAACATTAACCCTTGCAAAACCTTATGTTCCAATTCACCCACACACTTCTCCTCACCTAGATAATGAGTAATTCAATATATATTAAACAGGGTAACAATATATATTAAATCCAATATATGCATACAAATTTATACAGTTTTCTTGCTGCACAAGAAAAATCAGATCAAAAAGGAAAAAAACTGAGAAAGAAAACAAAATGCAAGCAAGCAACATCAAAAAAACTGAAAACGCTATGTTGTGAACCACACTCAGTTCCTGCAGTATTCTCTCTGGGTGTAGATGGCTCTCTTCATCACAAGATCATTGGAACTGGCCTGAATCATCTACTTGTTGAAGAGAGTTACGTCCATCAGAATTGATCATCATATAATATTGTTGTTGCTGTGTACAATGATCTCCTGGTTCTGCTCATTTCACTCAGCATCAGTTCATGCAAGTCTCTCCAGGGCTCTCTGAAATCATCCTGCTGGTCGTTTCTTACAGAACAATAATATTCCATGACATTCACATACCATAATTTATTCAGCCATTCTCCAATTGATGGGCATCCATTCAGTTTCCAGGTTTTTTTGCAACTACAAAAAGGGCTGCTACAAACATTTTTGCACATTTGGGGCCCTTTCCTTCCTTTAAGATCTCTTAGGGATATAGGCCCAATAGAAACACTGCTAGGTCAAAGGGTATGCACAGTTTGACAACTTTTTGAGCATAGTTCCAAATTGCTCTCCAGAATGGTTGGATCCATTCATTCCATCAACAATGTATCAGTGTCCCAGTTTTCCCATATCCCCTCCAACATTCGTCATTATCTTTTCCTGTCATTTTAGCCAATCTGCAGGTGTGTAGTGGTATCCCAGAGTTGTCTTAATTTGCATTTCTCTGATAAATAGTGATTTAGAGCACCTTTTCATATGACTAGAAATAGTTTCAATTTCTTCATCTAAAAGTTGTCTGTTCATATCCTTTGACCATTTGAGATGCAAATTTATAAACTACAATTTAAGACTTCATTCATAAATTTAAGAAGTTCAACTATCTTTTAGTGGAAAGCAGTGCACCCTGCATCATAGAATTCTGCTCATCAATCAATATTTCTTGAATGCTACTATATGCCTAGCACAATGCCAAATATAGCGCGCACGCGCGTGTGTGTGTGTGTGTGTGTGTGTGTGTGTGTGTGTGTGTGTGTATGGAGGGGGAAGAAAAGGAA
Organism: Myrmecobius fasciatus; assembly: GCA_023553655.1. Classification (NCBI taxonomy): domain Eukaryota; kingdom Metazoa; phylum Chordata; class Mammalia; order Dasyuromorphia; family Myrmecobiidae; genus Myrmecobius; species Myrmecobius fasciatus. Next base: position 177,805 of record JAJPUD010004742.1, on the reverse strand, counting down.
GAAGCAAAGGAGGATGGAAGGGAGGAAGAGAGGAAAGAAGAGAAGGAAGGAGAGAAGGAAAATGGAAGAGAGAAGGGAAAGAAGGAAGAGAGGAAAGGAGGGACGAAGGTAGAGAGGAAGGAAGAAAGGAAGGAAGGGAAGAAAGAAAATAGGGAGGGAAGGAAGGAGAACAGAAAAGAGGAAGGAAAGAAGAAAGTAAAGAAAGGAGGGAGGAAAGGAGAGAGGAAGGGAAAAAAGAAGGAAGGAAGAGAGGGAAGATGGAAGAGAAGGAAGGGAGGGAGGAAGGAAGGGAGGAAAGATGGAAGAGAGGGGCAAAGAAAGGAAAGGAGAGAGGAGGGAGGTCATTCTCCTATATATTAAATAAATGGAAAAGTGGGGCTTTAAGATTGACTGAAAAATATAAACAATAATACTGTCTCCCAAAAATTTAGCTATTAGAGGGACTGCTACACTTAAATCCTAGAAATCAGTATAATAATTGAGTATGAACTATAGGTGTAATTTATTGGAAGATGACAAGTATTTCTAACCTATGATCTTGTCTATCTACTTTGAGAGAAAAGAGTAATGAAAACTGATACCATGCTCAGCAGAACTGGATCCTTGAAAAGAAATCCAAAAGCATTTTTAGAAAAGACAGTCATTAACATTCCCTAGCTGTGTGACCCTGGGCAAGTCACTTAACCCCAATTGCCTCAGCAAAAAGAAAAAAAAATAGTCAGCAGTCAATAACTAGATCCCATAGTCTGAATATAACATAATCAATCAGCCTGAGAAAATTCAGCTACACCCTGCTGCCAGAGAAAATGAGGAATCAAATCACAGAGGGCATGAAGGCCTGGCCATTGGCAGCACAGACAGTAGGAGGAAAATATGGAGTAAGAAAATGAGGCAGAAAAACCAAATTCTGGAATATTTTTGAAAGATTTTTGATGGCAGATGAAGAAAACTGTGGTCAATTAAGGAAAAACACAAGTAAAGAAAAACTACCAATGCCAAAAGGAATGGCAGGTCACTGTAATCTTTCAATCTAACATTGGATTGGCTAAGAGACTAATATCCAAGAAAGGATATTCTTGCAGATTAGAATCTCTCCAAACCAAGAAGAACTTGGGAAGAGAAGAGAAAAGAGGCAAAGAAAGAGGGAAAACTGGCTCAGTAAATAAGAAATAAATATACAGGTAACACTGAGGAAAGCTGATATGGAAGTCTCTGATTGATATAGTCCAGAATATGGCAGGCAATAATCTTTACTGAAGCCTCTTGAGGCTATATTTAAAGAAGTTCAAATTACTAGAGATGACCTATGAGATATTTTCAGTTCTCAGTTTCTTAAAAAATAAATAAAATTTTGAAAGAATTTTTCAAGGATTAGCTTGGGGGGTGCAGTGGAGGTAGTGTGGGAGGAGAAGAGAATGAAAACAGTTTGTAAAAACACTTTTTTAAAAAGAAGAAAAAATGAAAACTTTGAGCTCTCCAATAACAAATTTATATTGGTTTTAATGTTCTTGCTACTTTAGGAAGAAAACTGTTATTCTTGCTCCAAGTTGTCATGAAATTATGGTCTTGTGCTTCCTTAAACCCAATCCATTTAAAAAGAATTAAAAAAGGCTCTGGGAGAGTAAAAAATACCCCAGCTCTTACGGTGGTTACAATTCAGGTAGTTCTATCACAACAAGGAAACACATCATATAAAAAGTTTCAATATCCTAAAGAATTAATATGACAGCAAATTAAAATGAATCCCCAAAAAGGATATACAAACATTCACTAGTGGTCTCAACATGTGAAAAATCATGCAAAAATATTGGCATGAATTCCAAATTCATTTTCAAATGTGGTTTCTTTTAATAGTATTCACATATTCCTAAATCAGAGAGAGGGTGGTGCAGGATTCTAGTTTACGCGAGGCTATTTGTTTTCACCATAGCCAAGCAGTCTTGAACAAAGGTTCGGGCAATCACATAGGGTAATTTGCCACTTCCTTGAGCCTGGCACAAACACTAATATCACTGTCAGCCCACAGTTTACCCACTGCCAGGTCCTGTATTGCTACTAGCATTCAAAACCACTCTGGCCATCCTCCAGAAGGCAACTTGGGAACTTCCAGGTTTAACTTTCATCCAAATCAACTCTGGAAGGCCTTTTTCCCCTCTAAAGAGATGAGTTAATTCAAACCAAAATATGTTACAACCTCCTTGCGGTAATATATTCAAGTTATTCAGTTTGACCAGTCTTCTCCCTTTCCCTGCTTTAGTTGTTGAAAAAAAAAACCAAACACATTGGCAGGATTATTAGAAATAAGTCAAGAAGGCCTGTGGACCTTAGAGATTCCACTTAGATACAGAACATTAAGATGGCTCTATGTCAAAATTAAGAGAGAATTACCATGATCCAGATCCCCAATACTAAGGATGAGGTCTGCCAACAATTTGGCAATATTCATAAAATCAGAAAAATAGAAAACTTTTAAAATTCCAACCTGGCATTAAAGAAGCAAAGTGATATAGCTGACACTTAAAAGGTCATATAGTAATAGAGGTGGTATTTATTCATATGCCTCCTAATTCAAGCTCTTTCCACTACATATCATACTGATTCATTGAATAACTTGTCAAATCAACAAGTAAATATTCGTGAAATGTCTACTATGTGCTCAGAACTCCAGCATTGTAGATAATGTCAATCCTATTATCCCCATCTTCAAAAAGTTTCAAAAGTAGTTAGAGAGACAATAACAGATGACAGAAGACAATATGCAACAAAATGCTGTGGCAATTTTATATGTTCCCAAGACAAGACAAGGTGATAGGTCATATTCCAATGTCCCAAAGAATAAAAGATAGAGCTATTGGACCCTATGGACCCTTCCAAAAATACAAAGCATGTTTTGAACAAATTAGAAAACTTTTCAAGCTGTTAAGAATTTTCTGCTACAGAGTCTGACTTCTAATAAAAGGTTTTACACTTCACTGAAATCAAATCAACAATTTTAGGCAATCAAGCAGACCTCAATTGTCTTTTTTTTTAAGTAGGCAAAATGTTACACCTATTTTAAATCACTTAACTTGTTATCCCAAAATCTATTTTATTTTTACAAAGTTAAATCTTCCTTTGTTTTGGCTTAGGTAAGGTAAATGGAGGGCATAAGGGAACTCTGATAAAACTAAAGTATAATTTGTTGACTGGCAAACAATTAGAATAACTTGAAGCAAAAAAATTCTTGTGTGGTCTCTCCTAGATCTTATCTTACATTTCTGTTAAAAGTAATGAACTGACTTGTTTGTATTCTCTCTACCTACTACCTCACAGAAAGAATTATGCTACACTGGTACGACTCACTAGCTGATGGAAAATGATGTTCATTAAAACACTTGTAAAAACATTTTCTGAAGTGGACGTTGAAAAAGAAAATCAGTAAAGGTATGCCTTCCATTCTGTGAAATTTCAGCTTTGTAGAGATAGAAGCTTACTTTGTAGTTGGAAGCTTACTTAGATTTTAAATTTTCAATCTTTATTGGTCATTACCTTCCTGACCTATATAGTCCCATACTGATTAACATCCCAATATTGGCAAAAGAGGACCAGAAAATAAATAAGGCTATAGGCCCTGAGGAAGAACAAGGAAGAACTATGTAAAAACTGGAATGCATTCACAACCCACATTCAAGCAGTAAAAATGTAAATTTTGTCTTTACAAAGACTTGAATCTATAATAAGAGTTTAGACTTCATGGATTTCTATCTTACTTCCACTCCATGGTGAGGATTCTAGAATAATCAAATTTATGGTAAAGCTTGGTTAAAATGGCAATAATAGGAGGTAAAAATAAGGTAAAATCTCACGAAGAGGCAAAGAAAACCTAATATAATTGAGGGAAAGAAGAGGAGATGAGCATTGTGTGAATCTTATTCTCATCAGATTGGGCTCTAAAAGAGTATATCAGACACATTTAGTTTCACAGAAAAACTTGTCCCTCCTTATAGGGAAGTAGGAGGGAAAGCAGGAAAAGAAAGGGATAGACTAATAGAAGGGAAAATAGAAGAATTAGGGGAAAGGTGTAAAAAAGAGGGAGGGGCTCTAAAGGGGGGAGGATTGTTAGAGGGAAGTAGTCATCATAAACAATATACTGGGGAGGGGGAAGGGGGAAAGGGGAAAGGAAAGAGAAAAACATAACTTGGGTAAATAAGATGGCAGGAAATACAGAATTAGTTATTTTAACTGTGAATGTGAATGGGATGAACTCTCCCATAAAGCAGAAGTGGATAGCAGAGTGGATTAAAAACCAGAATCCCACAATATGTTGTTTAAAAGAAACACATCTAAAGCATAGAGATACATACAGAGTGAAGATAAAGGGCTGGAGCAGAATCTACTATGGTTCAGGTGAAGAAAAAAAACGGGAGTAGCAATCCTGATCTCAGACCAAGTAAAAGCAAAGATAGATCTAATTAAAAGAGATAAGGAAGGAAACTATATTTTACTAAAGGGTACCATAGAATATGAAGCAGTATCAATACTAAACATATATGCACCAAGTGGTATAGCATTCAAATTCCTAGAGGAAAAACTAACAGAAATGCAAGGAGAAATAGACAGCCAAACTATACTAGTGGGGGAACTCAACCTTGTTCTCTTAGAACTAGATAAATCAAACCACAAAATAAATAAGAAAGAAGTTAGGGAGATAAACAAAATGTTAGAAAAGTTAGGTATGACAGATCTCTGGAGGAAACTGAATGGCGATAGAAGGGAGTTTACTTTTTTTTCTGCGGTTCATGGAACTGATACAAAAATTGACCATGTGTTAGGGCATAAAAACCTCAACATCAAATGCAGAAAGGCAGAAATAGTAAATACATCCTTTTCAGATCATGATTCAATAAAACTCACATGTAATATAAGGCCAGGAGAAAACAGACCAAAAGTTAATTGGAAAATAACTAATCTAATCCTAAAGAAGGAATGCGTAAAACAGCAAATCATAGATACAATCAATAATTTCATCCAGGAGAATGACAATAATGAGACAACATACCAAAATTTGTGGGATACGGCAAAAACGGTTATGAGGGGTAATTTAATATCTCTAGATTCTTACTTGCATAAAATAGAGAAAGAGAAGATCAACAAATTGGGCTTACTATTAAAAAAACTAGAAAAAGAATAAATTAAAAACCCTCAATTAAATACCAAATTAGAAATTCTGAAAATAAAAGGGGAGATTAATAAAATTGAAAATAAGAAAATTATTGAATTAATAATTAAAACTAAGAGTTGGTTTTATGGAAAAAACCCAACAAAATAGATAAGCCTTTAGTTAATTTGATTAGAAAAAGGAAAGAGGAAAATCAAATTGTTAGTCTCAAAAATGATAAGGGAGAACTTTCCTCCAATGAAGAGGAAATTAGAATAATAATTAGGAGTTACTTTGCCCAAGTTTATGCCAATAAATTTGATAATCTAAAGGAAATGGAAGAATATCTACAAAAATATAGACTGCCCAGACTAACAGAAGAGCAACTAAATTATTTAAATAGCTCCATTTTAGAAGAAGAAACAGAACAAGCTATTAATCAACTCCCTAAGAAAAAATCTCCAGGGCCAGATGGATTTACATGTTAATTCTACCAAACTTTCAAAGAACAATTAATTCCAATACTATATAAATTATTTCAAAAAACACGGAAAGAAAGTATAGTACGAAATTCCTTCTATGATGCAGATATTGTGCTGATAGCTAAACCAGGTAGGGTGAAAACAGAGAAAGAAAACTATAGACCAATTTCCCTAATGAATATTGATGCAAAAATTTTAAATAAGAAATTAGGAAAGAGATTACAGAAAGTCATCCCCAGGATAATACATTATGACCAAGTGGGATTTATACCAGAAATGCAGGGCTGGTTGAAGATTAGGAAAACTATCAGCATAATCAATTATATTAATAACCAAACTAACAAAAATCATATGATTATCTCAATAGATGCAGAAAAAACATTCAATAAAATCCAATACCCATTGCTATTAAAAACACAAGAGGGTATAGGAATAAATGGGCTTTTCCTTAAAATGATCAGTAGCATCTACTTAAAACCATCAGCAAGCATCATACGTAATGGAGACAAACTAGAACCATTCCCAATAAGATCAGGAGGGAAACAAGGCTGCCCACTGTCATCATTATTATTTAATATTGTATTAGAAATGTTAGCTTTGGCAGTAAGAGAAGAAAAAGAGATTAAAGGAATCAGAGTAGGGAATGAGGAAACCAAATTATCACTCTTTGCAGATGACATGATGGTATACTTAGAGAACCCTAGAGACTCAACTAAAAAAACTGCTAGAAACAATTCACAACTTTAGCAAAGTTGCAGGATTCAAAATAAATTCACATAAATCATCAGCATTTTTATATATTACCAACAAAGTTCAGCAGCAAGAGATACAAAAAGAAATTCCATTCAAAATAACAGTTGATAGTATAAAATATTTGGGAATCTATCTGCCAAGGAAAAAATCAGGAACCATATGAACTAAACTACAAAACACTTTTCACACAAATAAAGTCAGACCTAGTCAATTGGAAAAACATCAAGTGCTCATGGGTAGGCCGAGCGAATTTAATAAAAATGACAATACTACCCAAACTAATTTACTTATTTAGTACAATATCAATCAAATACCCAAGAAATTATTTTACAGATCAGGAAAAAAATAGTAGCAAAGTTCATTTGGAAGAACAAAAGGTCAAGAATTTCAAGGGAATTAATGGAAAAAAAAAAAGGCTTGATGAAGGTGGCCTTGCTCTACCGGATCTAAAACTATATTATAAAGCAGCGATCATCAAAACCATTTGGTACTGGTTAAAAAATACAGTAGTTGATCAGTGGCATAGAATAGGATCTTAGGACAAACTAGGCAATAAATATAACAATTTAGTGTTTGATAAACCCAAAGACCCCAGCTTTTGGGATAAGTACTCACTATTCGACAAAAACTGCTGGGAAAATTGGAAAGTAGTGTGGAAGAAATTAGGGCTTGACCCACTTCTAATACCACATACCAAGATAAACTCTAAATGGGTCCATGATTTAGATATAAAGAGTGATATTATAAGCAAATTAGAGGAACATAGGATAGTTTACCTCTCAGACCTGTGGAGATGGAATAAGTTTATGTCCAAAGAAGATCTGGAACTCTTAACTGAACACCAGATAGATAATTTTGACTATATTAAGTTAAAAAGTTTTTGTACAAACAAAACTAATGTAGACAAGATTAGGAGGGAAGCAATAAATTGGGAAATCATCTTTACATTTAAGGGTTCTGATAAAGGCCTCATTTCTAAAATATATAGAGAATTGTCTCATTTATAAGAATCCAAGCCATTCTCCAATAGATAAATGGTCAAAGGATATGAACAGAAAATTTTCACATGATGAAATTAAAACTATTTCTAGTCATATGAAGAGGTGCTCCAAATCACTACTGATCAGAGAAATGCAAATTAAGACAATTCTGAGGTACCACTATACATGTGTCAGATTGGATAAAATGACAGAAAAAGATGACGAATGTTGCAGGGGATATGGGAAAACTGGGACACTGATGCATTGTTGGTGGAACTGTGAACGGGTCCAGCCATTCTGGAGAGCAATTTGGAGCTATGCTCAAAAAGTTATCAAACTGTGCATACCCTTTGACCCAGCAGTGTTTCTATTGGGCTTATATCCCAAAGAGAGCTTAGAGGAGGGAAAGGGACCCACATGTGCAGGAATGTTTGTGGCAGCCCTTTCTGTAGTGGCTAGAAACTGGAAACTGAATGGATGCCCATCAATTGGAGAGTGGCTGAATAAATTATTGTATATGAATGTTATGGAATATTATTGTTCTATAAGAAATGATGAGCAAGATGATTTCAGAGAGGCCTGGAGAGACTTGCATGAACTGATGCTGAGCGAAACGAGCAGAACCAGGAGGAGATCATTATACACAAGAACAACAATATTATATGATGATCAATTCTGATGGACATGGCTCTCTTCAACAATGAAATGTGTCAAATCACTTCCAATTGTTCAGTGAAGAAAGCCATATACACCCAGAGAGAGGGATATGAAATGTGGACCACAACATAACATTTTCATGCTCTCTATTGATGTTTGCTTGCATTGTGTTTCCTTTCTCTGATTTTTTTTTCTTATAATGATTTTTCTTGCACAATAAGTGTGGAAATATGTATACAGATATTCAATTTGTCAAGTATCTTAACATAATTAACATGTAGTGGATTTCCTGCCACCTAGGGGAGGGGTGGGGGTTGAGGGGGGAATTTTTAATGGAAAGCTTTGTAAGGGTCAATGTTGAAGAATTACCCTTACATATGTTTTGCAAATAAAAAGCTTTAATAAAGAAAAAAATAAAATGGCAATAATGATATTAAAAAATCATATTAGTTAGGGGCAAACTTCATGTAATCAAGGACTATCCACAGTAGAGAGAATATTAGACTTTATTCCAGATCTTCTAAATCCAAACCCCAGCTACAACTGTTTACTGTGCAATCTTGAGGGACTCATTTAATTTAAGAATTTGGCTCATTTGTAAAATGGGTAATTCTAATATTAGCATTTGAGCTATTTGTTATGAGTTGTGAGACAGTGCTTTCTAACTATAATTTCATGTAAAAAAAAGTATTGCTACTGAACTTCTACATAATCATAACACTGCTAGATTATTAAATAGCAAAAAAGAAACAAAACAATATCTTATACTAAAACTTTATATTTCATAAAATTTTGGGTTCAGCCTACAGGATAAACTAGAAGAAAGTATTTGTGACGAAGGAGGGAGGGAAGGTAAAATTAGAGACATGGAGTTCCACTAGTAGGATGTTACAATGAATTGAGCTAGAGGTAATGAGTCAGAAACAGGATGATAGTATTTATTCTCTATGAAAATTCTTTGAGTTATTCTGAGAAGGCTTGGGGTAGGAGGGGTTAGTAGGTAACAAGCCTGATATAGGTCAATATTGTAAAGTATAAGCCTCCTCCCCTCAAAAAAAAAATCCTATTATCATCTGGATTTTGTTAAAAAGAGCAAAGCTTCCAAGAACAGGGAAGTGATAATCCCACACTAGTCTACCCTTGGGAGACCTTATCTGCAGTATTATGCTCAATACTGGGCACTATATATTAGTAAGAGGGTCACTATTAACCGAGAGTGTCTAGAAGAAAGCAAAAAGGAGAAAGAAGGGCCTTGGGTCCATGACAGAAAGGCCTGTGTGGCTGGGAAGAATAGAAAATAATAGAAAATTCAGAGGTATTGGTATATTTGAATGCCTGTCCTGTGGAAGAAATTTGTTCTTTTTGGTCCCAAAGGGAAGAATCAGGAGGAAGGAACCAAAGTCAGTTTAGAGGATGTCAATAAAAAATTCCTGAGAGTGGGGCACTCCAAAGGTGGAATGAGCTGCCTTGAGACATAAGTTCCCCTTTCTTGGAGGTATTAAGACACAGGTAAGATGACCAAGTACTTGTGGGATCTGATGTGATAATAAAAAAGTTTTTCATGTATGGTTTGACCAAGATGATCCTGTGATTTACATAGTAATAGTGGGAAGGGAATGGACTCATGACATGTTGAGACAGAACAGGGAAGGAGAAAAAACAGAATTCATCAACTAGCTGATAAAAGAATTAGTTGGAAACCATAAAACCAGGTTGGGGTGGAGTGGAGAGAAAGAGATAGAAAGAAGGACATTTTGAATATATGAACCTTGATGAATCAGCAGGACATCCATGTAGAAATGTCCAGAGACAGCTGGAAATGTATGCAGATCTACAGCTTTTGAGAAACACTTCCCCCTCCTACAAAAAAAAAAAAAAAAAAAAAAAAAAACATTTGTTCCTCAGTGGCCATGCACTCATGCCCTCCCTACTTTCACAAGTCATCCTGCTCTTCTCAGGAGGAAAGAATGCTAGACATTTTAAAACAGAAGATGATTGATAGCTGCTCAGCAGCGGCAAGAGAGAAACACAAATGGCATCTGCTTGGTACCACCTGCTAGGGTAAGGCATGAGAAAAAAAACCCTTAGGACAATAACTACATTATACACACTAGATCAAAACTATTCCATATATTCAGGGCTGCTGTACTCCCCCTGTCCCCAAAAAGCCATATTGCTTTTACATCACAGTGTTCCTTTTCAAAACAAGGATTATGACCTATGAATATTAATGTCAGCACATATCCAATAGTATGATCTAACACAATCCCATTTTTAAGTCAACTTAAATCTTTTTTATAATAATAGCTTTTTATGCTTCAAAATACATGGGAAGATAGTTTTCAACATTCACCTTTGCAAAGCCTTGTGTTCCAAATTTTTCTCCCTCATTCCCCATTTCCTACCTTCCCTAGATAGAACGTAATCCAGGATAGATTAAATATGTGCAATTCTTTTAAATATATTTCCACACTTATCATGCTACACAAGAAAAATCAGATAAAAAGTGGTAAAATGAGAAAGAAAAAAAAAAACAAGCAAGGAAACAAGAACAACATTAAAAGGTAACCATGTTGTGATCCACATTCGGAACCCCACAGTTCTCTCTGAATGTGAATGGCTCTTTCTATCATAAGTCTATTGGAATTGGCCTGAATCACACCTCACTGTTGAAGAGAGCCATGTCCATCAGAATTGATCATCATATAGTATTGTTGTTGCCGTGTATAATGATCTCCTGGTTCTGCTCGTTTCACTCAGCATCAGTTCTGCAAGTCTCTCCAGGCCTCTCTGAAATCATCCTGCTGGTTGTTTCTTATAAAACAATAATATTCCATGACATTTATATACCATAATTTATTCAGCCATTCTCCAATTGATGGGCATCCATTCAGTTTCCAGTTCCTAGCCACTACAAAAAGGGCTGCCAAATATTTTTTTTTTTTTGCTGAGGCAATTGAGGTTAAGTGACTTGTCCAGGGTCACACAGCTAGGAAGTGTTAAATGTCTGAGGTCAAATTTGAACTCAGGTCCTCCTGACTTCAGGGCCACCTAGCTGCCCCAGCCACAAACATTTTTGTACATGTGGGCCCTTTTTCTCTTTTTTATGATCTCTTTGGGACATAGGCCCAGTAGAGACATTGCTGGATCAAAGAGTATGCACAGTTTGATAGCCCTTTTGGCATAAACAAACTTAAATTATAAAATCCCCAACGTAACTGGGCCTTGACCTAACATTCCAGCCTTCCTGGATATCACCTACCCTAAACGAAGCTTCCTCTCTCTATTTCACACATGGCAGTCTATTTTCTGGCTTTCTGCTGGCCCCATGTAATGCTTAGTATGCATACTCTCTCTGCCATTATTTCAGCAAGTCTCCCTCTTCCATTAGGATATAATCCAAGAATCATCCTCAGCATGAAGCTTTCCCAAACTACTTTGTGTTTTTTGCCAAACTACTCTTTCCTAAACTACTTTGTATACTTTGCATCTATTTTTGTATATATTGTATTTATTCGCTTTATGTTTGTGCCATTGTTATTTTTGATGTGTTTATCTCCCTAAAAAATCATGATAATTGGGGGGCGGAGCCAAGATGACGAACTGCGAACAGCTTTCTCTGTGAATTCCCTCCGACATTCCCTCAAACCCAGACATAGTAAGCCTTAAAACTGGTTTCTGAGTGAGGGCCTCGCCAAGCATTTGGACTACAATGCACTTCTATAAAAGATCTACCTTGAAAGAACTCCGGAGAAGGTTAGCCTCAGGGGAAATCGGCCGCTGGTCGCGATCGGACTCCAGCCGGGGCGGAAGTCAGGGCTGTGATAGAGGGGCGGATTTTGGGCACCCAGGAAGTCCCTGGGAGACGCCTGGGCCACTTTGCTCTGCTTGCGGGCAGGTGCTTTGGCAGATCTGCCTTTGGAAGGGGGTGGATCGAAAACAGCTGAAAACGTGGTCCTGGTGCGAATCTAGCCCGACCAGCCTCAGACCGGAAGTCAACTCGGCAAACTGCCCCAGGGCAAATATAAATTGTTGCAGTTTTCTCGGCTTTTGACCAATATCCCAACTTTAAATCATGAGCAAGAAGCAGAAGAGAGCTCTCACCATAGAAAGCTTTTACGGAGAAAAAATAGAACAGTCCCCAGATCCTGACATTATGAAAACAATCCCAGATGAAGCCACAAAGGCAGACTTAAGTTGGTCTCCCTTTCAGAAAGCTTACCTGGATGATTGCATTAAGAATCTCAAAAGAGAGCTAGAAGAAGAATGGGGAAATAAATTGAGATCAGGGCAACAGAAATATCAAAAACTGGAAAATAGGACTGGTGAATTGGAAAAAGAAAACAGTTCACTGAAAAACAAAATTGGTGAATTGGAAAAAATCACCAATTCACTGGAAAATAAAAATGGTGAACTGAAAAACAAAATTGGTGAATTGGAAAAAGACAACAATTCACTGAAAAACAAAACTGGCAAAATGGAAAAAGAATGCATTGAATCCAGAAATTCAATTGGCCAGCTACAAAAGGAGCTAAAAAGATAACTGAAGGAAATAATACTTTAAAAATTAAAATTGAACAAATAGAAGTAAAGGACTCAATAAGACTTCAAGAATCAGTTAAACAAAAACAAAAAAATGAAAAAATAGAAGAAAATATGAAATATCTCCTAGGAAAAACAACTGACTTGGGAAACAGATCCAGGAGAGACAATTTAAGGATTATCGGACTCCCTGAAAGCCACGATGAAAAAAAGAACCTGGATGCTATCTTCCAGGAAATCATGAAAGAGAATTGCCCTGATGTTTTAGAATCAGAAGGCAAAATTGGCATTGAAAGAATTCACCGATCACCTCCAGAAAGAGACCCCAAAATTAAAACCCCAAGGAATATCGTGGCCAAATTTCAGGACTATCGCACCAAGGAAAAGATATTGCAAGCAGCTAGAAAGAAACAGTTCAAATACCGAGGAACTGTCATTAGAATTACACAGGATCTGTCAGCTTCCACATTGAAGGATCGAAGGGCCTGGAACCAGATATTCCGAAAGGCAAAAGAACTTGGATTACAGCCAAGAATAAGTTATCCAGCTAGAATGAGCATAATCTTCCAGGGAAGAAGATGGTCATTCAATGATACAGGAGAATTTCACCTATTTCTAATGAAAAGACCTGATCTGAACAAAAAATTTGACCTCCAAACACAGAACTCAAGAGAAACATAAAAAGGTAAAAAGGAAAACTCTTGAGAACTATATTCCTACTATAGGTATCCTTTAAAGAATGGCAGTATAATTTGATTTTTCTTTGATAATAATGGAAAAGAAATTAGAGGTGGAAGGGATACCATACTGAAAAAGAAAAAGGGGGGAGGGGGGAAAAGGAGGCAAAATAAAGTAAAAATAAAGGAGGTAAAATAAGGCAAAATCTCATAAAGAGACATAGAAGATCTAATATAATTGAGGGGAAGAAGGGAGGGCGATGAGTATTGATTGTGTAAACCTTACTCTCATTAGATTGGACTCTAAGAGAGTATATCAGACACATTTGGCTTCAAAGAAAGCACTGACCCTCCTTGTGGGAAGGTAGGAGGGAGGGGAGAAAAGGAAAGGGATAAACTAATAGAAGGATTAGGGGAAAGGTATAAAGGAGAGGGAGGGACTCTAAAGGGAGGAGGATTATTGGTGGGAGGTGGTCTTCAAGAGCAAAGTACTGGGGAGGGGGGAAGGGAGAAAGGGGAAAGGGAAGAGAAAATCATAACTCTGGGTAAATAAGATGGCAGGGAATACAGATATAGTTATTTTAACTGTGAATGTGAACGGGATGAACTCTCCCATAAAACGGAAGCGGGTAGCAGACTGGATTAAAAGCCAGAATCCTACAATATGTTGTTTACAAGAAACACATCTAAAACATAGAGATACATACAGAGTGAAGGTAAAGGGCTGGAGCAGAATCTTCTATGCTTCAGGTGAACAAAGAAAGGCAGGGGTAGCAATCCTTATCTCGGATCAAGTAAAAACAAAAATAGATCTAATTAAAAGAGATAAGGAAGGAAACTACATTTTACTAAAGGGTTCCATAGACAATGAAGCAGTATCAATACTTAACATATATGCACCAAGTGGTATAGCATCCAAATTCCTAGAGGAGAAGTTAAGAGAGATGCAAGGAGAAATAGACAGTAATACTATACTAGTGGGAGATCTCAACCTTGCTCTCTCAGAATTAGATAAATCAAATTCCAAAATAAATAAGAAAGAAGTTAGGGAGGTTAACAAAAGGCTAGAAAAGTTAGGTATGATAGATCTCTGGAGGAAATTGAATGGTGATAGAAGGGAGTATACTTTTTTCTCAGGGGTTCATGGAACTTATACAAAAATTGATCATGTGTTAGGGCATAAAAACCTCAAAATCAATTGCAGAAAAGCAGAAATAGTAAATGCATCCTTCTCAGATCATGATGCAATAAAACTCACATGTAATATAAGGCCAGGAGAAAATAGGCCACAAGTTATTTGGAAATTAAATAATCTAATC
>JAJPUD010004742.1:132617-158258 GCA_023553655.1 Myrmecobius fasciatus | reverse complement strand
CTATGCTCAAAAAGTTATCAAACTGTGCATACCCTTTGACCCAGCAGCATTTCTATTGGGCTTATATCCCAAAGAAATCATAAAGGAAGGAAAAGGCCCCACATGTGCAAGAATGTTTGTGGCAGCCCTTTTTGTAGTGGCTAGAAACTGGAAATTGAATAGATGCCCTTCAATTGGAGAATGGCTGAATAAATTATGGTATATGAATACTATGGAATATTATTGTTCTGTAAGAAATGATCAGCAGGATGATTTCAGAGAGGCCTGGAGAGACTTGCATGAACTGATGCTGAGTGAAATGAGCAGAACCAGGAGATCATTATACACGGCAACAACAGTACTATATGACGATCAATTCTGATGGACATGGCTCTCTTCAACAATGAAATGTTTCAAACCACCTCCAATTGTTCACTGAAGTAAGCCATATACACCCAGAGAGAGGGATACGAAATGTGGACCACAACATAACATTCTCATACTCCTTGATTGATGTTTGCTTACATTGTGTTTCCTTTATCTGATATATCGTTTGTGTAGATAAGATTTTTCTTGCACACCAATGATAAGTTTGGAAATATATATACATATATTCGATTTGCCAATATTTTAACATAATTAACATGTAGTGGATATCCTGCCATCTAGGGGAGGGGTGGGGAGTTGGGGGAAAAATTTGTAACGGAAAGCTATGTAAGGGTTATTGTTGAAGAATTACCCACACATATGTTATGCAAATAAAATAAAAATTAAAAAAAAATCATGATAATTGTGACCAGGGATTGTTTCATTCTTTCTACTTGTGTCTCCAGTACTGTGGGATCAGGTCATCATAGAAGGTTTCTCTTCTAGGAACCTCTTGTTATTTTGCTAAGCAAGGACAGGAGTAGGATTGAAGGAAGGAGGGAAGTTTGTGAAACTGGCTTATTAATGATGATTTTAAAATGTTATGGATAGAATCAAAGGTCGACAATAAGAAATGTCAATGATATAAGATCTAGCTTCATTCTGGTGAACTGTGAATGAGAAGATTTTTCCTTTCTAATAGAGTTATTTGCTGATCCTAACATACAGTATCATCTCCAGAATCTTGGCTTTTTCAAATGGTTGCCCCCCTACAATCCCCCCAACATCTCCTGGAGTGTTCTTCCTTTGTTTTCCAGGTCTCTGTTAAGACATTTCATATTCCACCTCTTGCAAGAGGCCTTTATGGCACTCTGCCTCCTCCACTATGACTGCCTCCCTGAGAGTACATTTAATATATATGTGCACAACATATGTGCATACATATATACACATATGTAAATAAAACATAACATATGTGTAATGTATGAACATAAGTATATAATAAATATATATGCATTTGTATTATTATTCTGATATGTTGTTTTCTCCTTTTGAATGGGAGCTCCTTGAAGATAAGCATTATGGTTTTTGCTTCTCCTTGTATCTCCAGAATTGAATATATTTGGCACATGATAAATGCTAGATAAATATTCATTATCATTCAAGATGTTATTTAAAGGGTCCTTTATTCCTACTCCAATTATTTAAAAAGCTACTATTTATAGCTACCATTACACTTAAAGTCCCAATTAAACACTTATAAATGTAGTCTGTGCTATTTTAACAAGACATTCCATCTCCCGACTGGCAATTTCTTTTGGCTGTCCCTTTTTTCTACAATGCTCTCCTCTTCTCGTCTCCACCTTCTTATTTCCCTGGTCTTCAAGTTTTACCTAATATTTCACCTTCTACACGAATCTTTTCCTATTCTCTCTTAATTCTAGCACTTATCTTATGTTGATTATTTCTGTTTATCCTTTACATGGCTCATTTGTACATAGTTGTTTACATATTGTCTTTCCTGTTGGATATTGTGCTCTTTGAGAGAAGAGACAGTATTTTGCCTTTCTTTGTATCCCCAGCATTTAGCACAGTGCCGGAGACAAAGTGGGTGCCTCATAAATGTTTATTAACTTATGCCAGTTCTCACCTTCAAACCTATTTTACCACCTATCAGGGATGGGAATTAAATGCCTATTCATTGGATACATTCACTAGAGCACTACACATCTCTATAATACAGCAAAAATAGGCCAGACTATTTTTAGAAACAAATTAATACAAAAACTACCACAAATTAAATCCAGTAAAATATAAGCTCCTGGAGGGTAGGGACCATTTGTTCAGTTGTTCAGTTTTTGTTTTGCACAGAGGAGGACTTACCACTCAGTATCACAGGTATACAGTAGGCACTTAGCCAGTGTTTATAGACCGAGAAGAAGCATTTAATAGGTTTCTTGAATTGACTTGAATTTTGTTACAACTCATTTTAAGGGACCACTGAAACTTGGTTTTATTACAATTTAATTATGTTGAGAGTATTATGTAAAACATATGAACTATCAGCTGGGACTTGGAAATTTGTATCGTGTGGAGATTTTCATTACATACCCCTTCTTGCTGTAATGAGATTTTACTTATGCCCAACAACTAAAGTAAATTAATGAGATCTATTGTGTGGCAGATGGAAGTTTCAAAAGCATCCCTCGGTTCATCATCCTTTTCTATTTAATATGCCCTGATCCACAACTATTTATCAGTCTTTACATCATGTGCATATTTCAGATTTAGAGCTAGAAAAGACTGTCATCTATCAACATGTGAAACTGTGTTCCAACTGGCATTCTGATAAACTATAACAATGCTAGATTGAGTGCTTCAGTTCCAAGAACTTAGAATAAACAGGAGACCAGGAATATCACTGGGAATAACTAGCCTGCTGTTACTTAAGAGTAAATTTGAAGGATTGAGGAAAAGTTCAAGAGGTCCTCATGAAAACCTTTAATATTGTCGCAATCCTAGTGAAGTTGGTGGGTTTAATAAAGTGGAAGAAGGAAGAGCAGATTTTTTCTTTCCCTCCTAAGGAGAAGAGGCACTGGACAGAGTAAATAAGTTAGGCCGGACATTTGGGTTTGGGCTAGTGAAGCCTGAGTACACCTGGGAGAGTCTGAGATGTGAAGCTTTCCAAACTAGTCCTGATGTGCTAACCTAGACACCAGCAGCCATTCAAGGACCAAGGCGTGTGGCAAAGCAGGGAAAGCAATGTGTGTTGATGGCGTTCCATTTCTCTCTCTCCTTCGTCTCTTCTCTCAGGTCACCCTCTGCTTGTCTCTGAGATTCTCCCAGGTCCCTTCTAGTCCCAGGGTACTGTCATAGCTTGACACTGACTGAGCTCAGCATTACATGAAAGCATGAGCTGTGATCAATTGCACTGTCAGGACGAATTTCTACAGGGTAGCATCATGTGGGAGATTATGCATAAGCATACAAGTCATTTCAAATCAGAATTCAACAGTGTCAGTGCCTTGTAGGCTATCAACAGTGTCAGTGCCTTGTAGGCTACTCGCTTTCTTTCTCTGGGCGCTTAGCCCAGTGCCCTGCAGATAGTGGCCACTAATAAATGGTGGTCCAGACGAAGTTCCATTGATGTCCCATGTTTTACTGATGGAATTTTGGGGTCTCAAAGGGCCTATAAGTAGAGAGAGAGCATCTAGCATAGAATGAGCCATGGATGTTAGCCTATCACAGAATGCTAGAGCAGCAAACACCAAAGGGAGATCTGACTGACCCTCTTCTTTTTACAGATGAGAAACTAAGGGCCCAGAGAAGCACTTGTTCTAGTCCTATCACCAATTACTGACAGGTTTAGGGCCTCAAACATCTTGGCTCCTTGTCCAGTATACTTAACACTATTTCACAGTCTCTCCTACACATCATACATTGATGGGATAATTAGATTCATTGTCTCTCACTTGCAGACGCCCAGATAGAGCTTATGCTTTTGTCATTTCCTTTCTACATTTAGGTAGTATGAATTATATCTAACTTTCAGTTTGTGAGGTTATTTCTAAAATTTACTATTAAAAAAAATCTTCCTTGGATTCATTTCAAAGAGAACATAAAGGCATAAATACACTAGGGATGACACTTTTCAGCCAGGTTGGGAGGAAAAAAATTTTCCACTGCTATCTTGATAGTGAACCAGAGGAATCATCATCTGCTGGCAGAAGAGCAACATGTTTGAAGCTGTCTAGTTCCTATGCTCTGAGGATCAGTAAAAGCATCTGGGACAAGGGCACTTCTAGTGGAGAAAGGATAATGAGAATAACAAAAGGAAGACCAACTAATGTTTAACCTAAAATACTTGGAGGAGAATGTGTCAACACAGCAAATGTTCCATAAGAAACTCAAAGAAATTATTCTAACAAAAATTTCCATCTTCCAATATACTTTAAATAACAATTTCAGATGTGTGTATGTGTGTATACATATGTGTATGTATACATGTGTGTACATATATATATATACATATTTTAATTAAATGTAAAAGGACTTTAAAGGTCTTAAAAAGTGGGGGGACTGGAGAAGTCACACAAATAGTTTGTTTATTCTATATTATCAGTAGCGGATACAATATTTAAGGGAAATATGAGTACGGTTTGAAAATGTTGTAGATGATTCCTTTTATGAAAGAGAATAGATTATATTATATAAATAATAATAACAATAATAATAGCATTTACATGGCACTTTAAGATTTATAAGATATTTTATTTATGTCAGCACATTTTATGTTCATAACAACTCTGGAAAATGACTTGCAATTGCTAACTTCATTTTAAAGATAATCAAATTGAGCTGGACAGAGCTTCAGTCATTTGATCAGGGTTACATAGCTAGCAAGTGTTAGAGGCTAGATTTTAACTTAGCCTTTCTGCCTCTAAATCCAACACTTAGTCAATAATACTAATACTCTTTAATGAAATTAATAAAAATCCAATTATGAGACACCTGGGAAATAGTGAGAATATTTGACAAAGGCAATAGTTATGGGAAATCAATACTATATTTACCAAAAATCCTTTCTCTTCTAGTCTTACTACCCTTGTGATTCTAAATAAATTATTTTTTCTGAGCTTCAGTTTTCTCAAGAATAAAATGTGAAGATTTTATTAAATGATTTATATACTCCCTTCAAGTGCTAAATGCTCTGAAGCAGGTAAGAAGAAGGAGAATATGGGAATACAATTATAGTTAACTGGAAAATTATGCATCATATGCATAAAATGAGCCAAGATCATTAGAAATTGAACAATTCTATAATGATGGAATTCTGGAGAGATAGCTACATTCATTCATTACTGATAGAATTGAAAAAAATAGAAGGTAGAAGTAGTGTCAGATTTTATATTCTAGGGCTCAAAGATTACTGCAGACAGTAACTGCACCATGAAATTAAAAGTTACGGCAAATCTGGACGGCATACTAAAAGACTACCTTGTTGACAAAGGTCCATATAGTCAAAGCAATGATTTGGATTTTTTTTTTTTAGTAACAATGTATGGCTAATCTAGGGAAGAGGGTGAGGGAAACTGTAACCCAAGGTTTTGCAAGGGTTAATGTTGAAAAATATCCATACTTATGTTTTGAAAATAAAAAGCTTTAATTAAAAAAAAGAAAACAATGTATGGCTATTAGAGCTGATCTACAAGGAAAGCTGAGTACCACAGAATCAATGATTTTGAATTGAAGTGGAAAAGGCTTTTGAGAGTATCTTGAACAGCAAAGAGATCAAATTGGTCACTACTTAAAGAAATTAATTCAAACTATTCACTGGAGAACAAGTACTGAAGGTGAAGTTTAAATACTTTGGTCACATAATGAGAAGACAAGACTCATTGGAAAAAATGCCAATGTTGTGAAACATTAAAGGCAAAAGAAGAGCATGGCAAAGGACATGATGAATAGATAGGGAAACAATAAACGTGATCTTGGACTGACTTTGGGAAACAGTGAAGGATAGAAAAGATCTAGCAACAAAGAATGAGCCATGACTAAACAACAAATCCCAAAAAAGAGCAAAGGTAAAAAAAAAAAAACAGGAAAAGGATCTTTATGTAGAAAAATTTAAAGTGGTTCTTTTTGTATAGCAAAGAATTGAAAATTGAGCAGATGCTCATCAACTGAGTAATGCCTGAATAAGTTGTGGTGTGTGATTGTAGTGGAATACTATCATGTTTAAGAAAAGATGAGCAGGATTCTTTCAGAAAATCCTGGAAAGACTTACCCGAACTGATGCAAATTGTATAGAACCTGGAGAACAGCTTACATAATAACAGCAATATTATATGACATTCAACTGTGAATGACTTGGTTATTCTAAGTCTTACAATGATCCTAGAGAATTCCGAAGACCTTATGATAAAAATTGCTATTTACCTCCGAGGAAAAAAAACTGATGGATCTGAATGCATATCAAAGCATACTTTTTAAAATTTTATTTTTCTTAAGTTTTTTTTGGGGGGAGTAGGAGGCTTTGTGCTTTCTTTCACAATACAATTAGAAATGTGTTTTGCATGACTGAATACTATTGCTTGTCTTCTCAGTGAAGGAAGAAGAATTTTGAACTCAAAATTTTTTTTAAAAATTCTAAAAATTTTTATATATAATTAAAAATATAAATAAGAAAACACAATTCTTATTTTTTTCTCAAGGTCCATATCACCAGTTAATTTACTTTTTACTACAACTAATATACTCCTGTATCTAATAGCAGCATAAAGTTTCACAATCTAGGGATTTTGAAGATTCCAGAATATTTTTTTTTCTGAGTTCACATTCTCATTTCAGACCCTTACAAGTTGTACTTACTTGTTCAGATGACTACTAATTCAAGTTCTAATATTTAAATAAGTAATTGTACAACTAAGCTAAAATTCTACATCTTATCTATTCTGGCTCTATTATTGCTACATAAAATTTTTGCTCTAGTATGTCTTCATATTTATGTATCAGTGAATCTTCATTCACCCATGTTCTATTTGATCTGCTTGCTTCTATTAAATTTGGATTCATCACCTTGATTTTTCCCCAGTTTGTAATTTTTAAAAAATTGTCTTCAAATATCATATTTAGTAACAGATTTTCTCCCTTGTAGAGTTTAACATATTAAAAATGTTCAAATTACTGATAGTATAGAAGAGAATGGAATTATTTTTTTTCATCAGTATTCTCTTCAGCTACTAAATAAACATTAAATTTAGTTTACTCTTAAAAAAAAAAAGAAAAAATCTCCTCACAGTTTTTGGCTAATAGCTCCAAAAACATCGGAGGATGTGTTGATGCCATATATTTTATTATTATCTATTTATTTTATTTATTTATTATTTATTATATTTTTTGCAAAAGTGGTCAATAAGCCTTGAAACTGCATGATATTTATATAAAATAAACATTTATTTCATTAAATTAACTTTAAAACTTTCATAGTATTTTTCATTTTTCACTTTTATACAAGTTTTATCTACCCATTAGTCAATGGACCGTTTGCTTGCAAATAGCTTAATTTCTACATGTAGTCCTAAACATATATTGTTTCTTCTTTAAAGAAGAGTGACATTGATTAGACACCTCTAATATGAACTTACAGATATCTCTTCTTGATTTAAGCTTGTCAGTGTTGACAAGTCTGTCTCCATCCTGTGTCTGCTTTCCAACAGGATTTTGGTGGAAACATCAGCGTCAGAAGAAGCACTACATTAGGACTGTCAAGTGCATGTTAAATTAAAGATTCAGAGTTGCTGAGGGCCCAATTTATTTCAGCTCCAGTTTAATTCCTTTTAGGTTTGGGGCTTGTAGGCTTATCCTTATCCAGCATGGCTACTTAAATCTGCAATATTTTATGTTAACCTCAGGTCATGTGACTGATCTGAAGCTTTGTCAGTCACACAGAAAACATTAAGGGTGTTCATTTTCACACTGAAGACCCTGCAGACAAATGATCCTTTCCTCCTTCTGCAAATGCTACAAAATTAAGAAAGGATTATTCAAAGTATAGTAATGCTTATACTGGGAGTCACAATTTTATGGCATAAGAATTTGGGATTAAACCCCATGTTGAAGATGTAAATTAATTAAGACAGAGTACAGACACTCTTGGAAGGGAAGCAACCACACTAGCCTTGAATCATATCCACAAAAGTGTGCAATCCAAGATGCAACCATCCTAATACTAGTAGCAACTTTCTCTCCTTTGCCCTAAGCTTCCTTCAGGCCCTAGTTAACCTTTGCTCATGAAACATCCTATGACAGAGATGGTTAATGGAATGGACTTGCCACAGTCATCACTTAGTGCCCCCAATCTCTTTTTATTTTTCAGACTGTATGATGCTAAAGCATTTTTTCCATAATTCTCATTTTTAAATCTGTTTTTTCATCTTTGAAATGTCTTAGTTTTGACAGCAGACTTAGTTGTGACTTAATAATAATGTGCTACTTTAGAAACCAATGCCTGCCAGTCATTTAAATAGAAATACTGGTTATATTATATTGGTGCTTCAGAATTTACAACCTACATATTTCCACTTTTATTTTATGTAGGTGGTATTTTGACAGTTGGACATATTTCAGACACCCCCTGGAAAACTATGCAAATTGGCTTTAACCTCTTTATATTATCACTTGTTAAAAGAAAGCTTTTAATCCATTCCTGCAACAAGAAATAGATTTCAATAGTTGCACTTGTCACTAACAACCTTTTTCTTTTTGTCTGATTAGGCTATAAATTCCACCCATTCTTCACTAAAAACAACAACAAAACTAAAACAAAAAATTGGTTTTAGACCTGAGACAATTAATTTCATTACTTTGTTATTTCTTGAAAACTGTTCATTCACCTTATGCTTCTGTTTAGTATGCTTATTCAATGAAAAAGCCATTCGATGTTCTTTTGCTGTTGTCTCTTCAACTATTCATTTTTTCTTTCATTTATGATTAAGCTCCCCTTTGCAGGCTATGTAATATATTTGAGTTGCACTTTAAACCCAATTCCTCTTTGGAATATAATATTCTATTCTCCCAAAGTTTTTTGTGAATATAGAATACAAATAGCCATTCTTTCCTATTTTGAAGGTTTTCCTCCTTTTTTGTTCATTCTACTCATATCTGGCTCTTTGTGACTTGTTGGGGTATTCTTGGCAGAGATACCAGAGTGGTTTGCCATTTCTGTCTCCAGATCATTTTACAAATGAGGAAATTGAGGCAAGGGTTAAAGTAATTTGCCCTGGATCACACAGCTAGTTAGTTTCTGAGGGCATATTTGAATTCAGGAAGGCCTGACACTTTATCCACTGTGCCACTTAAGCGTGATTTTTCTCATAACTACATGCAAAATGTTTATTTTTTAATTGAAATTTGAAAATTTAATTACTACATAAGATGCAGTTTGGAACACAAGGTTGTTTTTTTTTTCTTTTCTAATAGCTATAGATTCTCTTAACTGATGATTTTTTTGTCTATATTCAAGAGATTGGATAATTATCTTGCATTATTTTCTGTGTTACAGTAGTTAAGATTTTTGACTTGGCGGGTTCTTCTGGGAGTGCCAGGATTCTTAGTTTATTTCTGTACATCTTCATTTAAAATCAATTTCTTTGGCAATATAGAGTTCCTGTGTTTGTAAAATAATATTCCCTTTTGCTCTACTCTGCCAAATTCCCAGTTTTGATATTTTTTTGTATGTATTCCAAGTATATTACTTCATTCGGAGCTTCTACTTCTTTGGAAACTCTCCATAATTTATTCAACATCCCCTCTCCCAACCTCCACATTGATCCTGCTCTAAAACTTTTTTTTAATTTTTGTCCTAATTCTGAATTTCTTCCTTTACAGGTTTTATTTCTCTTTACAACTGTCCTGTAGTTTATTGCTTCCATCCCATCTCGAGGGAGTTTACAAGATCCTCTTTTTCATCAGTAGTATTAGTTCAATGTCTTTCATGTGATAATATTTGTTCAATGCACTTTGGTTTCTTGCTTGTACTCATTTTTCCTGCAGTCTTTATGATCCTGATTCTCTGTTGTTTTACCTGTGGTGGCTAGGTTTTTATTCAGGCTTTCTTGATCCCAGGCTGTTTTAGTGTTTCCCCTGTATTTCTCTCCCCTTCCACCCTTCCCTCTCCATTGCCTTTGAAAACAATTCTCCCTATTAGTCTTCTTCTGCCTAAGAACGGACCGTGAGCACCCTCAGAAGACTGAAGCTAGGAAGTCGGCCTGGCTAAGCTCAGCTGCCCTTTCAAGGCAGAGGCCCTCCAGGTTTCCCAGGCCTCCACTTTGGCTCAGTGCTGGGTTCCCTTTGAGCCTCTGGCTCTTAGTGTGAGGAAGCTACTGATGCGCTTTCCTTCATGGCACAGGGGAGTAAGGCAGACAGGGGTAAGTGTCTCGGCCGGGTCCCACAGCTGGTAGGGAAGAGGAGTCTTCCTGCCTCTGGCCTGGCCCTCCATCCACCTCTAAGGGACTTGCCCAGGCAGTGCAGAGGCCCTGAAGCCCCTCTTTCCAGGGGCTTCTGCCCCTTCTCATTCAACAGAACTGCTGGGGGAGCGAGCCTGCCGTGGAAGGGCCTACAACTGGCTCCTAGTCTAGGAGGCAGTTGTAGGCCCTTCCACAGCTTGCTTCAGTTTCCTGGGCAGACACAGCCTCGGCTAGGAAGACTGAGACTGCATGAGCTCTTTAAGTATTGCACTTTCTGTGTGAATTCTGGGGTTTGAATCTTGAACCTTCACACCCCATACCTAGACTCCTCACTGCACTCAGCTGCCTAGCATGCTCCTTGCAATGACAGAAACAGAAGAAAAGGCACTCGAGACAACGTGATCGTCAGGTCCTTCTTACGCTGCCCTGGCACGAAGGCACTATGGATCCTCCAGGAAGAAGAACAGAGAACCTGAAGCAGCTGCGGGGGGGGTGGGGGGTGGGGGGGGGGTGGGGGTGGGGTATCTTAGACAATGGTGTTTCCAGAGGACTAATACTGGCCTCCTTCTCCTTCCTACTAAGGTCTATTCAACCCAAGGTTCCAGCAACTAAGACCATACTGAATTCTTTCCCTTAAGTGTTCTTCTCTTCTTTTCCCAGGTCCCCTGTGTTCCTTTCCCTGAACATTTTAAGACTTTAAACCTTCAATTTTCAGTTAAAACATGACTTGCTTAATGATTTTCTAGTCTAATTTCTTCTGTGAATCCTAAATATTTTTAAGGATTGGGAAAAAAAAATTAGAGAGAAAGAAAAGCATTTCTAACCAGAGACACAAAAAGCAGAGAAGGAAATAAAGTACATTGTTTTTAGGGTCACCAGTCCTCCAGGAAACATCAACAATGTTGTTTTATATATATATATATATATATATATATACATACATATATATAAAATTTATTTTTGACAAGATATATATACATATATATCTTGTCAAAAAGAAATTTTACTTTCATGAAACAAATATTTCTGAATTTTTGACTTAGTGAACTGATAAATTCCTAAAAACAATTTCTACCTAGCAGATGTGCTCTGAGAACTATGTTTAATTCCTTGTACCACATGGAAATGAGTATGGAAACAGTATATAATATGAAAAATTTCATGTGTTTTTTTGGGGGAAAGAGAGGATTTAGTAGGGACACAAAAGTTATCTTCATGTATTGAAAAAATTCACAAGGAAGAACTAGATTTATTCTAGTGTCACAGAAAACAATTAGCACTAATGGCAAATATTAGTGGACAATAAATTTTGGATCAAAAGCAATTATAATTGTCCAAATAGAATGAAGCTGCCTTTCAAAGCAGTAATCTTCCTATTATCAGACAGAGACTGAATAATCACTTTCAAAGTATGTTGTAAAGAGAATTCTTGCACCTGCAGGAAGCTATACTATATAACCATACTTTTTAACTCAACTTGTATGCTCAATTTTGTGGGGAAAAAAGGTCATGATATGGAAGATAAGTGCTCTGATATCATATTTAGAAAGTCTAAACTGAACTACTTCACTTTTCTAACAAATCAAATATAAAAAGGCATCCATTCAGTTTCCTTTTTACAACAAAATGTTCAAGCCCAGAGTTATAGGTAAATACTTTTAACTAGTCCACAAAAAGAGAGCAAAGCCCTAGTTAGAATTTCAAGAGGCTGACTTTGCTCACAATAAGCTAATTCTACACGCAATGACATGCTTGTTAAAAAGAAAGTCACTTTTCCAAATGTCTTCCCCAAAGGCAGAACTGCCAAACTGACTGCTGACCTATTCTTTAAAACCTATCATTTATTCAGTGTCATGCTGAAGGCTAACAAGGGAAAGCTTTTGCAGTGCCACTTTCAAAAAAGGAGATAGCTGTCTTACAAGGTAGGACTTAAATATTTCTTTTAAAATGATTCAACACACAATTGCACATTTGGGGAAATAATGGTCTTACTTTTCTTACACTGACCTAACAAAGGATTGCATGCTGAAAAGTCCAAATAAATTGAGTTCACCCTTGCGCAATCCCATGTGATCCTGCTTTGCTTTCATGCATCATCAGGGAAGTATTCATATCCAGTAGCACATGGACAGCTTATCTGGAGACAGGCCCCTGGGATTTGGTCTAGCAACATTAAGATGGACTGGAAAATAGGAATAGCATCCTTGCATGCTATTCCATACCTTCAGATTGGCAATTGTTGAAAGGTTCCATTACATGGAAGCCTGCCTCCAAACCATGACTTGGCAGTAAACTCTCATTAAGTGAAACTTGAGTACAATAGCTTGTTGATGGCAACTTGTCTAAATTTCCAGACTTGGAAAGCAGGTTGAAACCTGCTATGTCAATAATTCAGCAGCCATAATGTACAGTTTTTACACAAAGCTGCTACAGTTTTCAAGGGGTCATCACTTCCTATTGTCTTTAAGACAATCAAACATTTTAAAAATGTTTATGCTGAGTTATGAGAATTCCTAGCAGCAGAAAATGGCTATATATAAATTGAACTGTAAGCAGAGAATCTGATAATCAGTTTTCAAAAACCAGGTATCCCAACTTCCCTATAATTTAAAATTTCCTTGACATCTGCTATTATTTAAATCATTCTTCTGAAGTTCACAAAATTTTATTAGGGTATATTAGACATATCAGAAATAAAACTCACAACTTCTACCTTAATTTCCTATTAATATAGGTTAGATCAAGCAAACTACTAAGATAGCCATCTAGTGTTACAGTCAATAAATACTTATAACAAGTCTAGAACAAGCAAGGGTAGCATTCCTATATGCTAAGTCATTCAACACTTCTAGGAATTTGAAATAGTTCCTAAAATATTAATTGAAATAATAACTTGAAATCACATAGGCACAACAGGTAATTGATAAATGATTTAATGGAAACCCCAACTGGCCAGACAGCTTTATCAGTCTACTGAACAACACTTTTTTTTCCAAAAGCAGCTTCAATTCTGTATTTGCAACAGAGATTACTTTTTTTCAAAAAATTCATTGCCTTTGGGCCCAAATGTTGTTTGAAGCCATCTCTCCTTGCTGTGATTCATACTGGAAAATGCTATCCAAATTCTTTATCAGCTTTACATAGCAAGAGGGCCTTGGGTCATAGCTGGGGGCATGCATGGCATTATAATAATTATTACAGTTCTCTGCTTTCATTTAAAGGGATTTTGGTAAATTGGCTTGTTGGACCTTGTCAACATTCTCAGGCAGTATTAAGGGAGCAGATATTATTATTTTTCCCTTTATGGTCAGGGATACTAAGATTTAAGGGTCGCATAATAAATCTACCCCTGGAACTGGAGAAGACAGATTCCTTAACTTACTATAAAGTGCTCTCTGAAACATGCTGTCATGCATCCCCAAATAAATTTGACATGCCACACTTATGTAATCACATAATTTAGATTAAACAATTATTTCCTGCTTGTGCCTTCACACACTTTCACTTCCTGACCCTCAACTCCAATGAGGAATCTCCAACTTATTTTACTCAGCTTTCCAGAAAGCAGCTTCAATCACTGAACACGGTTCAATCCCAATTGGGAAGTTTATATGCTGAATTAATGAGGAAAATTGTACTTTAAATAGGGACTATGAATCTCATTGATCTGACTCCACTGGGTCTTTTATAAAAAATACCAAAACTCTAAGCAAGTAACAGCAGAATTCATCAGAGAGCAGTTTGATGCAGTAAGCATTTAGGTGCTTAAAATAAAAGCAGTATTTTATAAACTACTTAGGGAATACAATGTTGAAAATAAAAATGCTTCTAAATTTTGCAACCTATTATTGATGTGTGTGTGTTTATTTAGACCCTTCTTTCAAATGTTTTCACTAACTGAAATGTAATAAGCAAGACATTAAAAAGTCATAAATGTAAATTTATACTGTACAATGCATTTCTCCCATTATCTATCAAAGTTTTTGTAGTTATTCTTTTAAAATAAAGAAATGGGAGGTATGCCTGCAGCAGGACAAACAACTTTTCTAAATTTTGTAGAGAAGAAATCAATGTATCATTGGATTTCTACTCGGTTTAGTCTGGCACAATTAGCAAGAAAGCAGCCTGGGCATGCTGGAGGTCAGCCCTAAGGGTCAAAGAGGCCTCAGTCCCAGAAAGAAACCTTTTGCAGCTGCTCACCCACATAAACTCCATGGGCTTCCTTTACACCACAGCTGTACAGGCTAATCACAGTTTGGGGGTGAGGGTGGGAAATCCCATGGCCAACAGCTGCAACATGTCATTCTGTGTCTGCTTCCGTCTCCAGAAGAACTCCCTGCCTGCATTAAACCGCAGCAGTAATAATGTTCTTCATGATGAGGCTGGAGGGCTCCACAGAGGAAGCTGGGAAATGATACCACCCACAGGGGATGCAGTGATCTCCGACATCATCCATGTGGAATTAAAGGGCATTCCAGCTCCTGCCCTGGAGACCAGCTCCAGAGGTTCACTCAGAGGTTAGTCTGGCACTTCCTAGACCGGGATCGATTCCTTCTCTATAGGAACTGTGTAGCCCAAACTCTCCAGGTTCTGCTTGGACACCCTCATCTGCCTAATTGTACTCCTCACTCACACCTCATATTAGATGCAATTATTTTTCTTGGCAAGCTACTCACTAAGTCACTGCCTCCTAACAGCCCCCCCCAAAGCTCTCTTTTATAGTTAGGGGAGAACTTCTGAGTTACAGCTCACTCGGGGACTGAGTGGAGAGAAAGGGATCCTAGAATATGAATGGCACGAGTTTAGCAACAGCTGCATCCTTGATATGACATGGGGCATGAAGTTCCTTCAAAGGAATGATCTCCCACTAACTCAGGAAAGGGCTAGGAGCTTCACCTAGCATTCTCATCATCCCACCACATCTCTCTACCTAAACTCCCCCCAAAAAAAGACCCCAAAGCAAATGGATGTCTCCTAGTACCTGAGAGGCTAAAAGAAGAGCACTGGCTCAGTAGCCTAGCATCTTACCAACATGTTGGTCAATCTTGGGAGGCCCTGGGCCAAATCTATTACACACACACACACACTCCCCTATATGTTAGTGAATAACCTAAAGGAAGAAATTTTTTACTTTCCTGGGTAGTTCTTTCCCTGAGACAAAGGATCAATTTAAGAGACATCAGCAGTCTGTAGCTCTACCCACATTTAAGGAAATACTTTACCTTCAATATGCCTGACTGTGATCACCCAATGTTTGCTCAAAAATCTCCAAAGATGAGAAACCCATTGCCTTTCAAAATTGCCCATTCCACTTTTAGCTTTGATTGTTAGCAAGTTGTTTTTTTTTTTAAATCAAGCTCCAATTTACCACTTTGCAGGGTCCATTTCTATTTCTCTCTACAGCCAAGGGAAAAAATGCCTAACTCCTCTTCCACATGAAAATCATTCAAATATTTGAAAATTGTTTTTTAGTCTTTTCTTCCAACTTCTTCATTCTTTATGTGCCATGAACTTTAGACCTTTCACCAACCTGGCTGAACTCCATTACATGATCTCCAATTTGTCAAACTATTTCCTAAAAATATAATACCTAGGAATTAACTCAAATATGCCAGATATGGATTTATCTGGGGATAATTAAAAGGAATTGTCACCCCTTTATTTCAAGATGATACTCTGCTCCAATCCTAAAATTACATTAACTTTCTTCCTGCCACATCACAGTTAATTCAGATTGAATTTACAGGCCACTAAAGCCTCCAGATCTCTTCGAAATTGCTGGATAGCTATGCATCTCCACTTTAAATCTACCTTTTATAATGCATGTTGTCCAAATCAACAAATTAGATAATATTTGTAAGGTATTTAGCATGCGCTTGCCACATAGTAGACAAGATGAATGCTTTTTCCTCCTTTCTCCCCTGAATAAGAATACAAAAATCCCTTCTGCAGCATACTTTAAATGCAATAACTAAATTTCCTCTCTTAGCTATGCTTCAGTCTCTGGAAAACAATGTAAACCCATATCTTCCCAAGTGGGACCATTCCATTTTTATATAGTTCTACTTCTGTAGTTTTTCCTTATAATGGGCAAAAAGATGCCTATCCAACTTCTACTCACCTCTTCTTAGTAAAACCATGTCTGATCCCTCAAGCTTACAATGATTCTTCCCTCCATTTGAACTATCAATAGTCAAAAAAAATATAAACAGCCCCTTCCCTCAAGGAGTTCACAATCTAATGGAAGAGACAGCATGCAAACAAATATGTACAAAACAAGCTAAATCCAGATGAGATAGGAAATAAGAAGAAAGGCGCTGAGGTTGGGGAGGTTTCCCTGTTAAAAAATGGGATTGTAGTTATGTGAAAGATAAATTCATCTCTCTAAACATCAGGCTTCTTACTTAGAAGGTTAGATATAATCATCTCTAAGGGTCCTCATCATCCCTGAATACCAAGCATTTCACTTGAACCATTCAAATAGCTCTTACTAGCTGCTACTCTTATAATAATACCTCTGGCTACTTGCTTTATAATATGGTCTGTAGCACTCCCAGCCCCATCCCTTATCTTTTCCCCTACCCCCACCTCAAAAAATCCAAACTTAGTTTTGGTAATACTATATCCAGGGCAGAAGACCTTTGGTTTTCATTTTAATTGTTAGAAACTTCTCAGTCCTGTGGCATATAAGCTGAACTGTCTTTTATTACAGAGGGAAAGGGGAAAAATGAAACAGGGTCACAAAGGAAAGCCTTTTTAGTCTGTTTCTCATTTAATGGGAATAATAATAGCAGGAGCAATTCATACTTTAGTTCACAACATACAATCCCCCCTTCCCATGAGATAATTATATAATACTATACAAGTTTTACAGATGAATTAACTAAGACCCAGAAATTAGGTAAATTGCTTAAAATCAAAGTTAAATAAGAATTAATTTCAGGAGACATAGACCAATATGATTTCTATGATACCATGGTCCCACCAAAAAGCTCTAAAATGGATTCCCAAGGGATACATGTCTATTTCAGAGACAGGAAAGGGTTAAAACCAACACATTATCTTTTGTTGGGGAATGAGCAAAGGAAGGAGAGAAACTTGATTAGATACAACAGGTGATAGGTTTGGAAAAAGGAAACTGGTGGGCCAAACTCCACAGGAGGCATGTGGTTGCAGGCCTGTACATGCATGTATACAGAAACACATGCATGTATACATATGCGCACACACCAAGGAATGAGGAATGATTAATTATCCAGAGCTGAGAAATATACAAATAGGCAGAAAGCCTTCTCCACTTCAGGGTTCCTTATCCCCAACTCCTTTTGAGATTCATTCCCCCCCCCAAAAAAAAACATAGAACATCCAGCAAACATTTGCACCAGGTAAGAATTGCCTAGGATTTTATGATATCCTGGAAGTCAAGGACACTGCCACTGTAATAGGCAATATAAGTTTTAGGCAGGGTTTCAAATCTATAGTCATTTAAAGATAGTACAAAATTTCATCTACATTATAGTTTTACTGGCTAGTGAATCTAACCACAATATTTTCTCTGGAAAAATGTTTCACATTTCCATGTTATAAATAGGCTTATAGGACACAAATTGTTCAAAAATAGGGTCCTGGTTTTACCAGAAAAGGGGAAAATAATAATTTGGTTTGGCTGCATAAAAGCATTTTATGTATATTTACCATTTATACCCATTGAGAATATAACAATCATTATGTAGATCATTAACTGTGTCAAATAAATTTTGTTTCAAGCTTAATCACAACATAAAAGTCTATAGATAAACTTGATTCTCAGTTTGCCATTCATGCAATATGATCATCTATTCAAGTTGAAAAAAAACATTTAAGTTACTTACTGTCTTAGTAGTCTATTGAGAGATGTTTTCCAAATTCCTTTTTAAAATCCCTTACTAATGACTTGGTAACCTATTTATAATTTTCCAATGAAGTGTGAAATGTTGACAATTGTCAAACTCAAGGCTTAAAAGCAGTTATTATTTATTTATGATCTTTATTTCATCTATACTGAACTGCTGCAGTAACAGAAATGAAAAAGGAGATAGAAATACCAGAGCAGTTCTTTAAAAACAACCTTCAAGGAAAGAATCAAATTAAATCAAGCAAATTATTATAGTCATTTGAAAACTAAGGTTAATTGAATAATTTCAAAAATTTCCAAATTGCTATAAGGGAATATCAATACCAATTAGCTTAAACAAGCTCTAAGAAAGTACATAAAATCACAGATACATGAAATTAAGCATGTGTTTAGTTGAAAATTTAAACTTAGGTTGTATTTATATACTTGCTTACATCAATGATGTACATATACTTTGCATATTCAATGAGTATAATATTTTCTCACCTTTTATTTTAAAAAGTATATTAATGCCTTTAGTTATTTTTTCTGGATGCACATCACAAGTATTACACACTCACACCCATACACTTAGTGGCCATTCCCTTGTAACAAAGAAAAATGCTTAAATGAAAACAACATAGTAATGCCTAATAATATATGGCAGTGGTGTCAAACTCAAGAGATGTATATCTAACATTATCTATGTATTATTATATTTTTTCTTTATTTCCTTAAACATTTCCAAATTACATTTTAATCTAGTTCAGGTCACCCTCAGAAGTACTGTAGACTACTTGAGACTCTGAGTTTTACACTTCTGATGTAAGTGACCTTCTATTCCCAATATCCTATCTTTTGCTGTCAAAGGGAAGAAATCTCATGGCCTGTTTTTGAGACTCAATATTGGGTATTTCTAAGTACTCCTGGATAAAATATCTTTTTATTATGTTGTTTTCTTTTTATAGTTACTGCTGTCATTATCATCACTGTTTTACATCTAATTTATTTTATTTTGGAGTCTGAACCTGTGACTTCATTGCTATAAAGAACTCACACTGAGGAAATTCCCTCACCAAAGTAGAGGAAATAGGCAATTTTTAATTTCAGATCTTTGCCTGCCACTTAAGAGGTTAAATGACTTGCCATGAGTCACAAAGACATTATGCATTAGAGGCAATACTTGAACTCAACTGCCTCTCTATTTTCAAATCAATCAGCAACAATTTATTAAGTTCTTATGTCTGCAAGGGCATGTGCTGCCCACTGGGAATGAGACAAGAGTCAAGCAGCCTTACCCTCAAGGAGCTCATGGTCACATACACACAGAGACTAGAGAGACTTCACCCTAACCGTGCTCCAAATTTTCAGCAGAGATGCAGCTGAAGGCTTTGTTAATGAAGCCAGGCTGAAGCAGGGTCTTGAAGGAAAGAGGGATTTCAGGAAGTGGAGGCCAGCAGGCCCTGATTCTGCCTGTGCAGAACAGAGAATAAGGTCCTTGTGGACAGAATGCAAAGCGAAAGGGGAACAAAGTGAGAATCCTGGGAGGATGGCGAGGGACTCAGTGAGGAGTTTGTTTGGCATTTGTGCAGTAGACAGATTGGCACTTTGTGCACAGCTGGGTGAGGGCTGAATTAGAACGGAGAGGAGTCTGAGGGCGGAACCCAACAGCAAGACACTGCAGCATCCTACTGGTGAAGGGCCATCTAAGCAGAACCAATCAGTCATTTATCAAGCGCTTACCAGGCACAAAGCATGATGCTAAGGGCTGGGTACCCAGGCAGGGTTCTGGATATGCAGTCTCAGATTCCTGGAGAGAGGTGATGTACAAATAAAAAAGACTGATAAGAAGGCATTTGTCAGGGTCATGAAAAATCTAAGAAAAATTAGAAAAGGGGCAGGAGAGAAAAGAAAGCCTGGCTATCCCTAAAGTTAGACACCATAAAGAGAAGCCATAAAGAATCAAGAACAGCAGGTGAAATATGAAGAGATTCACAGAAGGCAAAATCCAAGAAAGGATCAATAGGAAAACCCATGGCCTCCACTGCCTCTATACAAATGCTTAAAGTTTAGAAAACAAACAAACTGAGAAGTGGGAGAGTGAAACCCATCCTGAACTTTTGGTTCTGGGTTGCTATGCCTTATTCAAATTAAGAAAGATAGCAAAAAGGGACAAAGTGGAGTAGCACTGCATATTAAAGTATACTCATATGAGGAAACCCAGGAACCACAGTGCAGAAAGCATGATAGACAGTTTTTAGGTGAAGGTCAAAGGAAGAAGAAACCAAAATTATTTTTTCATTAAGGGCCAGACCAACTGGATAAAAGAAGAAATTATAAGGTATTTGGGAAAGATTACAAGTCTGGTGCAGAGACAACATATAATAAATTTAGCCATCATAAAATAAGTGACTTTAATTATCAAGACATCTTTTATTGTTCTTAGCTGCTAAAAAACAAAGTAACTAATAACAATTCTAAGCAGCTTATAAGTATTGCTATATTTTTCTTAGGGATAATTGTATACTTTAAAAGAAAAAGGAATTAATGTGAAGAAATTCTATTCCAGATTTGATTCTCCCTAGCAGAGAATTTGTTTCTGAAGTGAATGGAGAAAAATAATCACTAAATTCTAGAGACTATAATACAGAAGAAAGGAAAATTTGGGTAGAGTGTTGTATACCCTGGGTTTTTTTGGGAAAAAATTTCAAAGAGGTCAGAGAAAAACAGATAATATTCCATGGACAAAAAAAATGCTTTGGAGTCAGTCCTAGGGAGATGGGAGACATGCAAAATGAAATTCTGAAGAAAGAGCCTTACAATTCCAATAAATAGTAAAAATAAAATTTGTCTGAAAAAGTCTGATGTGACTGCATAAGGAATGGGCCAACCAACTTAGAATTTTTAAAAGAAATTTAGAGAAAATGGAAGCAAATCTCTAAAATAGAAGATGAAAATAACAGTCCTGTCAAAAGAGCATCAGGATAATTAAAGATTAGAATGAACTAAAACTTTTGGGGAAAGCTAACAACAATAAGGGGGTTACCTATATTGGGAGGAAAATGACAATCATAGGCAAATAAGTCATTGATAACTAACTATAGAGAAAAGTCAGAGCTTCTCAATTTTTGTTTCCATTTTCTCTACCATGAAGAATGATTTTTACACTACTAACGCCAGAACAGGAAAGATGATCAAGGAGTTGATACCCAGAATAAGTAATGAGCTAATAGGAGTGCCTAGCTTCCCTTGGATGAATTGAAGTCATCCAAAATAGATGAACTTCATTTTCAGATTTTGAAAACAGGAGCAGATGTCATTCCTAAATCATCTTTAAGGATGATCATGGAAAATCATCACCATAAAATATCACACCTAACAGGAGAGGTACCACAAGATTGAACAAATCTCCTAATTTTCTCAAAGGGAAGGGGAAAGAGTCTACAAATTCTTACCTACTATGTTTGACTTCAATTTCAGAGAAATTTCTAGTATGGGTCATTTTAGATTTGGTATGTGTATATTTAGAAAGTCAAACAGTTATTGCATGTAGTCAGTGTAGTCTTCTCAAGAACAGATCATATCAGGGTAAGATTATTTCTTTTTCACAGGATAACCAAACAAGCAGATGAGAGTTTCAGTCAAGCACTTGATGAGGTATCTCATTCTATTTTTGTGGAGAACGCAGAAGAATATGAATTAGATTATAATGCTAGTGTTTGATAAACCCAAAGACCCCAGTTTGGGGGATAAAAACTCACTATTTGACAAAAACTGCTGGGATAATTGGAAACTAGTCTGGAAGAAATTAGGCATTGACCCACACCTAACACCATATACCAAGATAAGGTCAAAATGGATTCATGATCTAGGCATAAAGAATGATATTATAAACAAATTAAAACAATGTAGGATGGTTTACCTCTCAGACCTGTGGAGGGGGAAGGAATTTGTTACCAAAGAAGAACTAGAGGTCATCATTAATCACAAAATAGTAAGTTTGATTATATCAAGTTAAAAAGTTTTTGTACAAACAAAATGAATGCAGACAAGATTAGAAGGGAAGCAATAAACTGGGAAAATATTTTTACATCCAAAGGTTTTGATAAAGGCCTCATTTCTAAAATATATAGAGAATTGACTCAAATATATAAGAATTCAAGCCATTCTCCAATTGATAAATGGTCAAAAGATATGAATAGACAATTTTCAGACGAAGAAAGAGAAACTATTTCCGGTCACATGAAAAGGTGCTCCAAGTCACTATTGATCAGAGAAATGCAAATTAAGACAACTCTGAGATACCACTACACACCTGTCAGATTGGCTAAAATGACAGGAAATGATAATGATAACTGTTGGAGGGGATGTGGGAAAACTGGGACACTGATACATTGTTGGTGGAACTGTGAACGGATCCAACCATTCTGGAGAGCAATTTGGAGCTATGCTCAAAAAGTTATCAAACAGTGCATACCCTTTGACCCAGCAGTGTTTCTACTGGGCCTATATCCCAAAGAGATTTTAAAGGAAGGAAAGGGACCCACATGTGCAAAAATGTTTGTGGCAGCCCTTTTTGTAGTGGCAAGAAACTGGAAATTGAAAAGATGCCCATCAATTGGAGAATGGCTGAATAAATTATGGTATATGAATATTATGGAATATTATTGTTCTGTAAGAAATGACCAACAGGAGGATTTCAGAGAGGATTGGAGAGATTTGCATGAACTGATGCTGAGTGAAATCAGCAGAACCAGGAGAACATTATACACAGCAACAAGACTATACGATAATGCAACCAAAAAAAGATGGAATGGAGAAATGGCTCAACTCAAAGGCAAGTTGTTAATGGTTCAGTATCAATGTTGTAAGAGGTCTCCTGAATAAGGATGTGACCTTGATTTAATTTGCTATTGAACATTTTTATCACAGTCTTGGATAAAGTTATAGATGGCATGCTCATTTAATTTGCTGATGACACAAATCTGGGTGAGAACTTAATACAGTAAATGACAAAGTTAGGATGTTAGGATTTGACAAGCCAGAAAAGCAGGTTGAATATAAAATGAAATTCAATAATGTACTTAAAAAAACAAAAACAACTTTATCACATCAATACAGGGTGTGTGAAGGGCATGGTTAGATAGCATTTATTGGGGGAGGGGAGACGGGGGGGGGGGGGGGGAGTTAGTGGACTACAAGTTCAATTTAAATCATCAATGTGCTCTAGCAAACAGAACTAAAACCAAAAAAACTTCTGTGATATTGGGCTTCATTAACTGTACTCTGCCTGGAATATTATGTTCAGTTCTGGGTCCTCAGTTTAAGCAGTGTTGAGACAACCAGGGTGGTGAAGGACCAGTAGTCCGTAACATAGGAGGATAAGCTGAAGGAAAATGAGCGTGGTTAGTTAGGAGAAAAGAAGCTTCAGGACTGGGAAATGGGTACCATTTTTAAGAATTTGAAGGCTGTCATGTGTAGGACAAATCAGACTTATTCCATCTGGCTCTATAGGTTAGTGCTAATTATGGGGGGGCAGTTATAAAGAACCAAATTCTTGTCAGAAAAAGCTACCTGACAATTGTAACTGTCTCAAAGTGCAATAGACTGCTCTAAGTGGTGGTGGGTTCCTCCTTCTTAGAGATAAAGGACGATTTCTTATTTATGTGAGATTTCTTTCATATGGACTTGTTTAAGGGTCTTTTTAGTCGCATCCAACTTTCCAGGACTCCATGATTTTCTTGTTAGCGATACTGAAATAGTTTGCCATTTGCTTCTCAAACTCATTTTACTGAAGAGAAAATGGAGGCAAACAGAGTTAAAGACTTGCCCAGGGTCACACAGCTAGTAAGGGTCCAAGGCCAGATCTGAACTCAGAAAGACTAATCTTTCTGCCTCCAGACTTGGCACTCTATTCACTCCACTCTATTCACTCCACTACCTACCTCTCCCGTGGGGTAGACTAGGTCATAGCTAAAGTCCCTTTCAGGGTACTCATTCAGAGATTAAAAGACACCATTAACCATCTAATAAAGTAACTGAAAAAGAAGTTACTAATTGGGCATAAATGAAAACCTCTGAAAAGTAGGGACTGTCTGAACTGCCTCATTTTGCAAGCTGAGCACTAGATTACAGTTAATTTGCCAATCAGGAATGGGTGGTCTGAGGAAGATGCTGCACTCCAAAGATCAAACCAGAATCAGTATACCTGGCAAAGAAATGTGGTCTGAGGAGAGTCGAGTCATGTTGTGCTCTTAACTACTCACCAACACCAAGAGAGGCGCTTAAGGTCTCCTTTTCAAGGAAGGAGTAAAAGTCAGCCTCATTTTATGGTGGATTACTCTATTTCAGTGTTGATATTTCGAAGGTGCCTAAAATACATAGCATTGTTATGGAATGCATTTCTACAATTTCCTATTACCATCAATCAGAGAGCTAGTGTAGAAACCATTTTGGTTTTTCTAAGTATGCATTCAACAATTTCTGTTATTTAAATAGAATGGATAGGTCATCATCACAAAGTTCCATTCTGTTTCTAATTTTAAAAATGTTACTTTTATAATAAATTTATCAGATGGGCAAAGTGATTTGTTTGTATATATGCCAATTCAAATGAAGATTCAGCTTTGCCTCTTCACCTTTAAAATACATCACTTTTTTCTGTTAAAAACTTTTCAAACTTTTAAACTATTATTAAGCTGGGGGTTGTGAAAAAGTTATGGTATGACCGATCTATCATCCTAAATTATGTTACACTATCAGGTATGTGTTTATCAGTTATTAAAAGAATCCAAATCCTAAAGCCTAGCTTCCATAATTCACGTGCAAAACCAAAGATAGATTTGCCTTTTCTCAAGTAATGATTCCTGTGGGAAAACCCCTATCCACTTCATTGGTGAATTTATGAGTATGTGTGCATATGTATATATAGATACTGATTTTATATATATATATATATATACATATATATATATATATACCCAATGTACAAATTATTAGTTAAGGTTCAGTGAAAATCTCTGGAAACTACAGTCAATAGATAGATGCAAATATTGTAATTAAGCATTGACAATCCCTGTGCTCAGGCATTTCTAGGGAGAAGCTGATGGCCTGGGGCACAGCCAAAGGCCATTAATTTGAGCTAGTTCTTCCTTAATCTCCAGGAAATACTCTATACAAATCACAGAAGCAGCTAAGCACCTCCCCCATATCCTTTCATACCTGCCCCCTCACACACACACCCATCACCACAATCAACAATAACCCTTTCTCAACAGATCATGCAGTTGCCTTCAGTATGCCCAAAATATTCATGGGGCATAAACATCCTGTTCATTAACCAATCAGATCACTCAAATTATCTTTCAACATTCCATTTATCTGATAAACATAAACGTGTTATTAAGGAATATATATATATATATATATATATATATATATATATATATATATATA
>JAJPUD010004742.1:38951-132607 GCA_023553655.1 Myrmecobius fasciatus | reverse complement strand
ATATATATATATATATATATATATATATATATATATATATATATATACACACACACACACACACACACACCACAAACTTTCTAAAGATTTCCTTTAAATCACTGACCTCAAGAAAATGTTTGGAAGATCTTTCTATTCCCAACAGTCCCTAAGAGTTGTCTGCATCCAGCAACTAGTTGTATTTATCAATTCAAGCTTCCATCATTTAGAAGAGAGTTAGCCTGAAGCCAGTTTTATAAATGATGGGAGAAATACAGATACATGTGAAATGAGGATCAAGGTAGGAACAGATTTGCAAGGGAAATTGCATAACACCAAAGGGGGAAAAAAATCTGTGTGAGGAGATAAATATGTCAAATTGAATGAGAAGGAATTCATTTTCACTCATTTATCACCTCATGGAGCTCATGCAGCCACTTCTCTTTGGGCATATTGAAATAGCAAGTCTAGGCTGCCTGTCCAAGAGCACATTTGTGTCACTTAATTGTCCTTTGAATACATTTGCATTCACTAAAAAAAAAGAATCACATCTACATCAAGGCCAGGCAATTAAGTTCCCCAAAGACTTGCCTACCCCTCATTCTTATCCTTATTACTTACTGAGAACAAAATTTGAACAACAGTTCATCCTACCTAAAGTTGCCCCCTGTTCTCCTTTTCTTTATCTTTGAAAAAAAAAAAAGGACTCTAGGGGTCTCAGAAATGGTGTCCTTAATTAGTAGGTCCTTAAATAGGGCCAACCAAAGGAAAGTGGAGATCAAATCAAAGACCTTAATATTGTATTTTTCTACAGTACACCAGAAAATATTCTTTTCTTTCAGAGAAATTTTGTCAAAACCTCAAACAGTATTAACAATTAGCTCTTCTGAAATTTGAAATAGAATTATCTCTTAACCACCAAATGACCAGAAACAGTCCTCTCACAGATCTTAAGTTTTCTCTCTCTCAACTCTCAAATACTCATGGACACATAAATCTGTCAGACAGGACATAAGGACAAGCAGAACAAAACAGTTTACATATAAAACTCAGATTGCTGCCTCAACAGCTCATTTGTGCTAAATGAGAATGGATTAGGAAAAAATAGAAGGAAATTAACAAGGTAAAATAAACAGAAAACATACTCACCTTGCCTGCATTTGTTATTCCTAGATTTCAACATACCATATTATTAAAGAACATATTTTTCATGTATTGAAATAAGAGTTTTCTGAGGGTGTTTTGTAGAACTTCCCCCTCAAGGAAATGCTTGAAAGAATTTTCCAGTCATTATTTCTATTAATATCTTAGGCTTTCTAAACTACGGAGATTTATCAGATATATGCATGACTTGTATGATCACTGACAAAGTATTTGCAGAGCTGTTTCTAGAAAGCTAAATATTAAAGTTCATTTTATAAGCAACTTTTTAAAATCCAGGAAATAATTTCAGAGCTGAAAGACACAATTCCCAAAGAAGATCGTCAGGAATGAAATTATCAGGACTACATACTTTCAAAGATTAACTGACTTTTTAATTAACTCTCTGAAGAAAATCCCTCTTAAGATTGTTTCTCATTTTCAAACACTAAAAGTAATTAAGCTCTTAAGTTTATATATTAATTTATGCTTTATTCTTTTCTAGGTTCAATCCTACTAGTAGCAAATTACGTTTTATGTTAAAAATAAATTCCACATTTTTCCAACAGTCTGCTTTTCTAGTCTCTCATTATCATTGTTTAAAAAAAATTGCATCCTTTGTAGAATAACTAGTCTAAATACTTTATAATAAATATTTGTATTTTAAAATATATTTGAGAAATCAGCTTAGGTAAAAACCTATTTGGCCTTCATTTTAGGGGACAATACACTTAATGAATCTGTGAAATTAATGATGCTGGACACTCCCTCCAAAGGTCAGATGGGCAATCCATCCAGGCCTTCTCATCTTGCATAACTTTGCCCATGACATCCCAATGAACATAATGGCAGCCTGCCCATCACTGCCTTAGTTTTGCATGAATACCAGTAGAGCGCAAAAGCTGTCTCTTCTCTGAAGTACTTTCTGTTCTACGGGTTTTCATGACACTGCCCGCTCTTGATGTGTCTCCTCCACTTGTCTGACCACACATTCTAAATCTCCTCTGTTAAGATGATTGCCTATCCCCGATTAATCAGGCACTCCAAGTCTCTGTTCTAGACCTTCTTTCTATGTATTCTTGGTGGTATCACTAGCTCCTATAGCTTTAATTATTTCTATGTGGATGAATCCTAGATATGTATACTTATCTATCAACTGCCTTATTAAATGTTTCCAAATGGATGTCCTATAAGCAACTTAAGGTTAACGTGTCCAAAAGAGAACTCATTATTTTCTCCCCAAAACCATTTGTAGTTGTTGCATTTCAGTAATTTCAGTTGTGTCTCACTCTTTGTGACCCCTTTTGGAGTGTTCTTGGCAAAGATACTGGAATGGTTTGCCATTTCCTTTTCTAGCTCATTTTACAGATGAGAAAACTGAGGCAAACATGCACACGTGTGCACATACACACACACACACATAAACACCCCTTAGTTATGTTGTTCCACAGTCTCTGTTCCATGAACACTAGTCCCAAAGAACTTACATTCTAATGAAGGTAGCAACAAATATATACATATATATTTATATATAAATTTCATGTACCATAATATAAAGTTAATAAATGCAAGCATACATCATTATAATTAAATCTAAGGTAATTTAGAAGGAAGGGTATTAGCAGTCATGGGGACTGAAGGCCAGAAAAGGGGCCATGAAGATGGGAAATGAATTGCATTTTAAGGTAAAAGGAGTACATTTCATTTCTGAGGACCAACCAAAACAAAGGCACATAAATGGAAAATGGACTGGGAGGAAGAGAGAAGAGGCGGTCTTGGCTAGACTGCAGAGTACAGGACGGGAGGTTATGTCCAATGAATCTCAAAAGGTATGTAAGGGAAAGGTTGTACTTGACTTTAAAAGGCCAGCAGAGGAATTGATATTATATCTTGGATATAAAAGAAAATCCCTGGAGAGTCATTTTTCCTCTTCATACTTTATGTACATGATGCAAATTAGCTTACTTGCTGTCCCTCCCCCAAGTTATGCCATGTCCATTTCAGTCTCCTTGCACAGTCTGTTCCCTGTGCCAGACATGGGCTTGCTCCTTACTATGAGTTCTAAGAATCTCTAGCTTTCTTCAAAGCCCAGCTAAGTTACATCCTGCATGCAATAAATGAATGATATAGTAAGCCTTTCTGAAGGGCCTCTATGTGCCAGGTACAGCCTTTCCTAATTTCCCTAATTGCTTGTGCTGCCAAATTACTTATCTGCTTACCTGTTTTTGTTTTGGTATGCATTTATAAAGATATATTATCTCTTCTGATAGATTATAAGTCTCCTGGTGGCAGGGGCTGTTTGATTATTGTCATTTATGTCACCCAGTATAATGTTTGCTGCTTAATATATTTATTGATTGTTGCTGTTTAATCATTCACTAGTGTCAGACTTTTCATAACCTTTTGGATTATACTGTCCAATGAGTTTTCTTGAAAAAGATACTGGGGTGATTTGCCATTTCCTTTTCCAATTCATGTGACAGATGAAGAAACTGAGGCAAGATTTTAATTGACTTCCCTTGGGTTACACAGATAGTAAGTGTCTGAGGGCAGATTTAAACTCCGGTCTTTCTGAGTCCAGGCTCAAAGGTCTGACTATTGAGCCACCTATTAGTGTTGAAAAAAGTTATTTCTGTTACATCTAAGAAATATTTTATGATATCTTAATGTATTCATGGGAGAAGCCTTGACAAATAAGATTCATTAGGTAGAGTTTTCCTCTATTAAATCAAATTTTTTAACTAGTCAAACAAGAACATAAGTATCTTGCCAATCATATGACTATAAAGATATAGTCTGCTTTAAAATGTTGTTTGCAAAAGACCAACTTTTCTCATTCCTTCATCACAGATTTCTTTAACATGTGTATATTGTTTTCAGAAAAATTTTATAAAGATGCAAAACTAAACATATGGATACAGAATTACCGGTATTTTTTTCAATTGCCTTGGAGTTGTGAGGGAATAAATTCCATGAACTTATCAAAATATTTTGTATTTCTAAGCATTCACTTTTAAATATCTTAAAAGTCAATACCTCGGAGTTTTCAAAATTTTGATTTCTTGAGCATAGGTTTACTTTGTATGTGCATAGCTTCTTATCTTTGATTCCTTATTCTCATTTTGAGTTCTTAGAAACTCTAGAAACTGTGATGTAAAAGTCCAAATATGGGAGTTCCATTGAGTTTGTTATAAAATAAAAAAAAAACTTTGAATATTTTTTTCTGCTTTTTTGCCTATGATTTACCTTTTATAGTTTTAATCCTTTAGTGTCCTTGGGATAATTTCACTTAATTGAATCTGTAAATTAGTTTTTTTCTTCAAAATTTCAATAGCATTTTATTTTTCCAATTACATGTAAAGCTAGTTTTCAACATTCATTTTTGTAAGATTTTGAATTCCAAATTTTTTCTCCTTTACTCCCTTATTTCCCCTTTCTAAAACACCAAACAATCTGATATAGTTTATAAATGTAACAATCGTTTTACATATATTTCCATATTAGTCATATTGCAAAACAAAAATCAGAACAAAAGGGAAAAACCACAAGAGAA
Organism: Myrmecobius fasciatus; assembly: GCA_023553655.1. NCBI lineage: Eukaryota > Metazoa > Chordata > Mammalia > Dasyuromorphia > Myrmecobiidae > Myrmecobius > Myrmecobius fasciatus. The sequence continues at coordinate 127,935 of JAJPUD010004742.1, read as the reverse complement.
AACAAAAGCAAAAATTATATGCCTCAATCTGTAGTCTCCACATTTCTCTAGATGTGACTGGCATTTTCCATCTCGAATCTATTGGAATTGTCTTGAGTCATCCCATTGCTGAGAAGAGTCAAGTCCATCAAAGTTGATCAACACACAATTAAGCTGTCACTATGTACAATGTTCTCCTGGTTCTGTTCACTTCCCTCAGCTTCAGCTCTTGCAAGTCTTTCCAGGTTTTCCTGCAATACACCTGACAGGTTGCAGGTTGTTTAAAAAGGCCAGCTTGTAATTGACTTAATTATGTAACCTCTTCTCATTTTTATTCAGTCTTCTAATTTGGTAATTATTTTGATCTTTGATATAATCAGTCAGTGATTTAATATCAGACAAATGACTTTGAAATGACTTCTATAACAGTAATTAATAAGTATGTCTGTTAGAATTTCTTTTTGGTGATCTGATTTAGCCTTTTAAGTCTCGTGAAGTAAATATTCATGAAATGTAGTTTACATGATTTTGACAATTCACTTTTTTTTACCTTGAATATATACCCCAATATACTCTTGTGATAGTCTTCCTTAACTTTGCACTAAAGTGAAAAACTATTAAAAGTACTTTGATTTATTTATTTATCTCCACATCTCTCAACAGATACAGACACATAAGCTAAAATTATTTTTGTGGTGGTGTTTTTAGGCAAATAAGTTATCAAGAACAATTCAATATGAGGTAACTAAACATCCCATAAAATGAGATTTTTCTGTGGTCTAGGGGAAAACAAAAACAATTTAAAGGAAAAGTCATGGGTCATTCTTCCATTTAGCTGTAACTTCCTATTTTATTCTTATTTTAATTATAGCATGAATGTCAAATTGAGAGGATATTGTTTCTCCAATAAATTTACCTATTTCCTCAGTTAATCAGATTCTCAAATTTAGAGTACAAATAGCTAAGCTAAATCTTATAGAAAAGGCAAAAAAGGACTTTTTAAAACATATTTGTCTTTCTTTCACTGTTACTGCAGAAATGAAAGGTCACAAGAGAATGAAAGATGACTTTCCTTTTCTTCTGTTTCCTGGTTTGCCAGAACCAAACAGTTTTTCATCAAATGTGAAAACTTGCTGATTCAGAGCTTCTGCATAATGAGCTAGGCTGGTCTTTGGGAAGCAGATGGGCTGTAACTTGAAGCTTGTTTCGGTATAGTAGAACCTAATGAAGTTTGTACTCTATTAGCAAAGTATTGGAGAACTCCATACCATCATGAAGTATTGCAACAGAACTTTGTGAAGACCTTAGAAAAATTGCTTAAATCCTCTAAACCTCAGTGTCATCTGTCAAATGAAAATTAATCCTGCATCACTTGACAAAAAACTAGAAATTGAGGGTTGCTCATCAAATCTGGGAATGGCTGAATGAGTTGTTCAGGTGTATGAATATGGAGTACCATTGTTCTATAAGAAATGATGAGCAGGTGGATTTCAGAAAAATTTGGAAAGAGTTTACAGGAACCTGTGTTGAGCAAAGAGAACATTGTACATAGTAACAACACTGTGCTGTGATGAACGATGAAACACTTAGCTCTTGGCAGCAATGCAATGATCTAAGACAATTCCAAGGGACTTATGATGGAAAAGGCCAACCACATCCAGAGAAAGAACTATGGAATCTAAAAGCAGATCAAAACATACTATTTTAACTTTTTTTTCATTTTTTCCCTTTCTCATGGTTTTTCCCTTTTATTCTCAGTCTTTTCAGCAACAAAATGTATATGGAAAATGTTTAACATGGGACTATCCCTTATTACCTATATCAAATTGCTTGTTGTCTTGAGGAAGAAAGGGAAGGAGAAAAATTTGGAGCTCAAGATTAAAAAAAAACCATGTTGGTAACTCTACATGTAATTGGCAAAAAATACTATACCTTATGGGAACTCTTAGAATCAAATGAGAATATATGCAAGAATAATTTATTAACTATAAAAATTACATAAATATATATGAACAGTACCTCAAATATAGGGATCTACATTTTTAACATATTACATATAATACAGAATAGAATTAAATACAGTATGTCCCTTGCTTCCCACAACACAGTGTTTAGATATGATGAAATTGTCTTAGACTGTAGGTCATTTCTACAAACCCAATATCTTTGAAGAATTATGTAAAAGGTGACAGAATTTAACAAGTTAAGCTAGGCACAAGGAAACCTGTGCTTACATTTGGGTTTTGGGGAATCAAAGAAAGTCAATCTGTTGGAGCATGACCTTATTGGTCATAAATAAATAAAAGAAAACTGAAGAGTATACTTCATGCTATTATCATAATTTGGCCAACAGTTAAAAAAATTAAATCAGGAGCAGCTAGGTGGCACAGTGGATAGAGCACCAACCCTGAAGTCAGGAGGACCTGAGTTCAAATTTGACCTCAGACACTTAACACATCCTAGCTGTGTGACCCTTGGGCAAGTCACTTAACCCCAACTGTCTCAACAACAACAACCAAATGAAATCAGAGTAAGTCCCTTCAGAGAGGAAGAAAACCCCCAAAAGGTAAACTACCTACAACAGAATTACAACTGACTTTTAAGAGGCTTCTTGCAATTAGGCAATTATTCAGGTGAGATGTTTGCTTTTCTTTGAAAATCCAGATGGGGAAAAGATAAAAAAAATATCAAAAATTTAAATTTAATATTTATAAAGTCTGACCAGATTTAGTACATATTTCTCTGATTCTGTGTACTAGGAAAAATCAAGGCCCTCATTAGCTTAGAACTTGAAAATTATAATCAAATCCAGCAGTAAACCTCATGTTTTCCTGTAGGATATCTGACACACACAAGTAAAGGCAGGAGGGTTGCTCGTTCATATATAGTTATAGAAAAGGCAACATGGCGATGAAAAAAAGTCCTATGTCTGAAAGCAGAAGACAGGGATTCAAACCCTTGCTTTATTTATCACCAATATGGTAAGTCTTGTGTGAAATGAGAATTGGATTTGACCCTTCAGGCCTCTTTGAGTCTTAAATATAATATCCTATTAAATAAATTGAGTTAAGCCCTTCTCTTTACTTTCTCTTTCCTAAAACAGCTCCTAAATAAGGTTATGATAGTAGTTATAGAATTGCTAAAATTTTGATATTACATTTATCTTATCTCTATGACTACTCATTATGGCATATATCATTAAAGTAATTCAATGATTATGAAAAGAAGCTCAGTCTTCAGTTCATGATTATTTTTATTTAGCTATATTTCTCAAACAAAATTAAAATGACTTTCAAGTAGATTTAAATAGTCCTGGCTCTCCCCCCAAAACCAATAATGTTATTAGCAAATACTGAATTCTTATCACTTTTCATTATATTGTCCAAAATCTACAATGAATCACTCAGTCCCCTGTATTCCTTAAAGCCTCTTTGCAACTCATAGCTCAAAACTATAAGTATTATTTCTTGAAAAGGTAATTTAATAATCTTTGATTGAACTGGAAGTATGTATATTTAATATTTTTAAACACAGATGTCTAATTAGCAGCTAAAATTCCATTTCTGTACTAGCATTTATAATTATAGACAATGACCACATGGACAGAGACTTTTCATGTAGAACACTATATATTTTATGTGACATTGGCACTACTGCTTTTACATACACTTTGCTGATGGTCCAATTAATACTCTGAAAGGCAGCATTCGATCTATTCCAATAAAAAGAATTAGTAAAATAAAGTTTTCCTCTCAGTTAACAACACTTCTAAGATTTCATCTGAGGACACATACCTTTGTGCAGATCCCAAATAACCTGTTGTACATAATTTTCTACATCTTTACAAAACCCATAGTCTTAGAATTGAAACTGATTGTTCTAATTTTTAATTTTCCTTCTTCCACTCTCACTTTTTTCTACAATTACCTAATCATCAACCTGTTACTACCAACTTTAAATAAGATGAATCCCCTGACTCAAATTGCTCCATGCAGAATGACTTCCTGAGTAGCTTTTATAAAACTGATTTCCCAAAATTTACTCCCCTTGTGAAGTTTTTCTTCTGAAAGCTCTAAAGGAAAAATAGAAAATCAAATGACTGTCCTTTGATGAGTTGAGACACTTTACATAGGAAAGTAAAATCATATGCTTCAACCAAAAGAAATGCATAGATCAGCAGTGATATATGCTACTTAAGGGTTTTTTTTTAATGGTACAAACAAAAAATTTACAAGAGCTAGAAATAGAACGGAAAAACTTGGTAGATGATAGAGTAACTATATAGATCATACTATATTAACACAAGGCAGCAGTTGTTTGTTTTGGTTTGCTTGCTTTTTCCCCCTGAAAAACAGGCTGCATGGATACTACCAGTCATTAGCAAGTCTAATTCACACAACTGTTACCCAACTACTTACTAACTTTATACATATATAATTGGACATGTTCCTCAAAAAGTCTTTCATAACAGTGTTTTGTGAAATAAAAGCTCCCCAACAATATACACTTTGGGAACACATTTTTCAGCATACATATAACACATAACAATGTCCCAAGTGCTTTATAAATATTCAAGAAGATTGCATTTGACTTTTAACTCCTAAGTGACTTATTATTTTATTTCTACACTGCCAATAAAATACCAACTCAAGGAGTAGAAGAAGGCAAAAGACTTGCCCAGAATCAGCTCAAGTTAGAAAATAAAACTTATAAAGCCTTCACTCTTAAGCATTATTTGTTTTTGCTTCCAAATAGCCTACATGGTTAACTTAAACTACCCATTACTTTCACACAAATACACAGACATATACATATAAATGTATCATTACATGTATATGTGTTTATACATATGTATGTATATGGACCCAAAATACTAATAAACTTTCTGGTGTGTCATGTCAGAACTAAGGCTAATTTAAGCTGTTAGGAGGTAATCCCAAGAGACTTTTGTAAAGGTTATAGTTACTCAATTGTATAGTAAGTGTTTTGGAGGACTGCAAAAGAACAAAGAGCTAATGTTCTGATCCTCAAAGAGCTTATGGTCTAGCTGACTAGGTAGGGCATACACATACATATCTGGTTTGAATCCTTGATCCGTCTGTCACTTACTACGATGTAACCTTAGATATATTACATAGACTCCACGAACCTCAATTATTTTAGGCATAAAATGACAGTGGGACTAGAGGACTTGTGTAATCCTTTCTAGCTTTAAACTATTACAATACAATCCTAAGACACAAAAACATTGGGTAGGATAATGGATGGAGGAAGAGGAAGAGGAAGAGGAGGAGGAGCAGAACAGCTTGAGTCTGACTTAATGATGGATGAGTCCTTGTGCACATCCACTAGATATGGATATTTCATAACAGGATCAGATTAGGAGTTTCAGCCAGGTTTCTCATTTTCCTCCAATACACTATCCAATCTGCTTTGACTCTATACTCGTAATCTTCCACATCACGTGCATCCTAACTTTCCATTTTCCCATTATATTAGTCTTCCACTAATTGAATATAAGTTCCTTGAGAGTAGGGACCATCTTGTTTTCCTGATCATGTATTGCCCACGCCCTGATATACAGAAACACCTAAGCGCTTTACCTAATTTTATCTTGCTCATATTTATATCAAGCTTTAAGCAAATATGATAATATGTTTTTGGTTACACAATCATAGCTATAAAAGCAAAAAACAAACAAACAAAAACTGATACTCATTCCTAACAAAGATCAGCACTCTAACCCCATAAAGTAAGATGTGAGGATGGTGGTTGTAACAGGAATAATGATACAATTGGGCCCAAGAATGCAGCCTGGATTTCTATTTAAGCATCTATTTAAGTAGTGATACTCGCTTGGTAAGGATAATACTTGCATTTATATAAGCATACCTGTCAGTATAAAAAAGGATAAGTACTGGTTCCAAGTGTTGTTATTCTATGGGATACCCACCTGTGAAGCTGCATAATTAAAGACTTTTAATTTCACTCCTCCTCCCAAGTCCAGTGGAGTTATTTCTTACACATGAGGATAGTTCATGAGGATAAATGAATTCAATGAGTTCTGCAGGGGTAAGTGAATTCATCTTCTGTTCTCAAACTGTTTCATTTTTTTAAAAATGAATATTTTCTGTACCTGCTTGAGACTGGAGATAACAGGAATCATAGCTTTTGTCTATAACTGACAGTTTTATAGGATCATAGATTTAAAGTTGGAAGGGATCTTTGAGAACAATCAATCCAAGCAACTCCCTCATTTTTCATGAGGAAATTCGATTCCAGGGAAATTAAATTATCCGCCCAAAGTCACATAAGTACTTAATGGCAGAGCCTGGATTTGAAACCAAATCTACTCAAAATCACATATCAAATACAATGTTCTTTTCACTATATCAATACTGTTCAAGTTTCTGATTGACTCACAAAATTAAAATAATTCAGGGGTATTAAAATTTATAATATTCTGCCTCATATCTATAAATTTTTGTATCTAAATTAAGAAATGCATTACCTCATTAAATTATACTCCTCAAGTTAATATCGCAAACATAATATATTAATTGAAGAATATAGCACAGGCATACAGAAGATAGTAATTTACCCATATATCAATATAAGCAATGTTAGATGTATAGTGCCAAAATTAACATCACATATACTTTTTAGTTTTGAGAGATAAATAGACAGACACCACTTAGGCAATGACAACAGTTTCTGGAAATCTGAAACATTTATACTCAAAAGTTTGGTAAGGCAAAATGGGGATAAAAAGGGGAGGGTGGAAGGGGGAAAGTCTTATCTGTGTGACCATATAAAAGTCACCTTAACCTTTCTGTAATTTACTTTTCTTATCTGTAATATGGGAATAATAGTGTTTATTTTACCTTCCTCATAAGATTGTTTTGAGGTAAGCAATTTTTAAGTCATAAAATGCTAATATAAGGAAATATTTTTATATCATTACATTTTCTTCTCCATTAAAACAATGGCAGGCAAAGAATTGATTAAAGAGGAAAGTGATAAATTTTTCCTATTTGATGTTTCTACTCTTCTCTTTTCTATTATAACATACCTTTCTTTCCCCCATTTTCATTGGTTTGTCTTCCCCAATCATGAAATATAAAATAAAGGGGGAAGTATATGGAATAAGAAATCTCATTAAAATCTGTTGAGACTTTTCCTTTTTTTTTTAATCTGTGTCTTATCTTAAAAATTAAATGCCTTAAAAGAAAATCAAAATTTTTCTTTTCACAATGGAAAGTTGAGGATACATACAATAGACAGACCTTCAGTTACATAGTGAATTGCAATGTGGGTTTGGAAGGTATGAGATAGCTATCTATCTTCTACCACTTCTCATGTCTGTTTATTTATTGTAGATTACTCCATGATATAAGAATAAAATCTTTTCTCATCCCCAAGTAATATCTGGACCATCCAATTCTTAACTTTTCCATTTTCCTAGGAGCTGAAATCTTATCTCTTTGTCAGGACAGAAAACAGAACATGGCAAATATCAACATTAGCCAGAGTAAATAAAGAACAATGAACTCATTTTAAGGGGTAAGATTGTTATCTTTCCAGTGCTGAGAAATTCTTTGAAGAGTGTAAGGAAGAGACCATGAATGCCAAATAAGCTTAAATCAAAATCAAGGGTCAAGAAAAGATTGTCAGGAAAGAACTGAGAAGGCTGGAATGGGTGAAGGAGACTGAAAACCAAGTTAAATAGATTTCTGTTCTACTTTGGATTCCCTATAAAAGTAAATTCAGTTCTCTAGATAATTTTGTTTCTTCTCTTGTTAAAGCTATCAGCATATAGTCCAGAAGTCATAACAGATACAAATTAATCTGGTCTTAGGTGACTCAAAATATTAATCAATGGAATATGATCTTGTTTTTTCAATACTATAATTAGAGGAAAAATAGCTAAAATCCAGCAGCAGCAAGTAAATAGTTTTATTACTAGTTGTGAACCTTGGTTAAATAAACAAACAAATTAATTAATTAAATGAACCTAAAAGAGTCTGCAATGGTGATGCTGATTACTTCCACAACTTAGAAAATGTTAAGTAATTTCTTTCCAGATACCTTCTGAGATAACACTTAATTTAATAAGTTGCCCAAGGTCACATTGCTAAGTATCTAAAGGTAGATTTGAATTCTGGTCTTCAGAACTCCAATTCCCAAATTCTACCCAATATCCCACTAAGCTGTCATTAGGACTAAAATGTATTTTTGCAATAAAAATCACAGGAACTAGGAAACACACAGCTATAAACATTGTAATAACTGAGCCTGTATTATAGCTCCTGAAATATAAAAAGACTTCAATTTATTTTTCTTGGGCTCTCTTCTTCCTGCACCACCTGCTTCTTCTTACTCTACTGCATTACCTCAAAATGACTATCTAGCAAAATTCAGAATAAAGAGGAGGAAGAGAACACATGACAAGCTACAACCTCAGTGAGCAAGAGCTGTGTGGCCTGGGACCCAAATGGAATTGACTAGTAAGACAACATAGCCCCTTTCTCCCTTACTTCCCCTTCCCTTCTGTTTGTCCACAAAAGGTATCATACCTTTACCTGTGGGTGCCATGTTAAAGGAATGAACATGTTGATCACTGAAACCTCCCAGGGTATCTTGGGGTTTATGGGCTAGAGCCCACCTTAAACCCAAATCATTCAGGCTCTCATTAATTGACCAAAGATAGGTCCCTGGCAAAGCCCCACTAGGTCAGTGTGCCTAGCAGGCCTTAGAGGAAAAGGAAAGAACAACTATTCCTGTTTTGGCCTTCCCCTCCCAGATTTATTAGGTAAAAAAGACCATTTTCTGCCTCTTTTCTTGCCTCCGTCAAACTGAAGGGCCTAGGTCTACCTCCGCTTCCAGGGCCACCTCCAATTGTCCTGATCTCTCTCTCTCTCTGGCCACCAGACCCAGATGGCTCTGGAGTGGAAGGTGAGCCAGGTACCCTCCCCCAACCTCCTTCACTTAAGCCCAGTTCACTTGCCTGTCATAGCCTCACCTCCATGATGTCATGGTCCTCTTGGAGCAGCAAGGACAAACAACAAGAATGGATAGGTGATGGAGAGAGGCCCCGGCGGCCTGCCTCTGTCTTTTCCCCTGAGCTCCCCTTGCCATCACCTGTTACTGACTATTCCCTAGAGTTCCGCATGATTCACTGGCATGCACATTCAGATGCTGGGCCGTTGCGGTCCTGGAATCAAGGTCCTGAGGTGCGAAACAGGCATCTTCATGCTCCATGATACTCCAGCACTTGTGATAGAAGGCTGGGAAAGGGAAATGACAGAGCCAGGCTACTGATCCAAGCAAAGCCAAAGGCACAGAGCAGCAAAGCAACAGACTCCGGCTCCCGAAGTTCCTGCTGGTCTGTGATGAACAGGCTGTGTGACCTTGGAGAAAGTGCTGACCTTCTCAGAGGCCGTTTCCTCACACACACTAGAAGTGGTAGAGTAACACAGAGGCCCTTTTCTAGCTCTCATTCAGCTAAAACTGGGGTAGTTAATATGACAGCTCCAACCCTGAGAGAGACTTAGACATCTTCCTTTCTTTTCTTCTGCACTAGCCATCCAAACGATGAATATTCTCTGCTGTTAATTTCTCTCCCACAGAATCAAAAAAATTGAATAACAAGAGGAGAAGCATTTATATTGGGAAAGGCTTCCCATAGATTTTAGCTGGGTCTCAAAGTCAGGTGGGAGAAATAAGGAAGGAGAGCATTCCAAGAATGAGAGATAATCAAAATGGTCAGTTTCAAAACAATGATACATGACAATTCTGAAGCATGATGAAAAATGCTATCCACCTTCAGAGAGAGAATTGATGAACTCTGATTGCAAATTGAATCTTTTTAGCTTTATTTTTCTTGCTTTTCTTTTTTATATAACTAGCTAGGTAGGGAATATGTTTTGCATACTTTTATATGTATAATTCATAAATCATTTGTCTTCTCAATAGATATGAAAGGGACTGGAGGGGAAGAGAATTTGGAACTCAATTTTAAAAAAATGTTAAAAATATAAAATTTCTTAGGGCAGCTAGATGGTACAGTGGATAGAGCACTAGCCCTGAAGTCAGGAGGACCTGAGTTCAAATCTGGTTTCAGACACTTAACACTCCTAGCTGTGTGACCCTGGACAAGTCACTTAACCCCAATTGCCTCAGCAAAAAATAAAATAAAATAAAATTTCTTAACAGAATTGAACTTACGCTTAGACAATTAGTGATAGTTCAAATAAAAAAAATCATATAATATGAAAAAAATTTTCTAATGAATATATTCTCAGGTCCCTTTTCAGCTCTGTCAAACTAAGTATATTTAACCTAAAAAAAGACTTCAGAGGATACTTGGCCATTAGGTGAAAAAATGATTTAGATCTCATATACTAAGTCGACAAGAAAAATAGAAGCACTGATGGAAGGAGAGGGAACCAAAAAGGGGGTCAATTCAGTATGAGAAAATATTTCCTTCTATTTAGACCTGTGCAATCGTGAAAAGGGCTGAGACAATAAGCTGAACACTTACTGGCTTTCGTATCACTTGCAACTGATTTTTCTGAAATCAAAGTGTTCTACAATTTCATAATACTCTAATATTGATATCCGTTAACAAGATGTATTTTTGTGGCAGTGATCCTGGAATTACAGAAAGCACTACACAATTTTCTGAAGGTATTTTAGTTAGCTTGGTTCCTCCCATTAAATTCTGAAACCAGTTTATTGGCATCTCTCTGAAACACATATACTGATGAAAGAACTCAATAAAAGTTGCTATGACAATTAAATCTATCATCGAATGTTGAAAAAAAATATTAGGCATGTCTTAGTTATAGGAACAGCAAGGAAGCTGGTGTTCACTGGATTAAAGACTACAAGGGGTGATATACCTAGGAGAGAAGTTAATTATAAAGGATTTCAAATGCCACAAAATTATATATTTTATCTTAAGAGTTTATCGAGTAGGAGAATGACATAGTAAGATGTGCGAAAGGCAAGTGAATTTTACAACTAAGTGGAGGATACACTGGGACAGGAAGAGACTTGTGACAGGCAGGTCAACCAGCAGTCTATTTTTCCATCTTCTCCATAAGAACAGTATGAAATACTTTATCAGAGGTACTGCCAAAATCTAGGAAAGTTATAACCATTGCATTTCCTTCATCTAATACTTTAGTCATCTTACCTGAAAAAAAAGAGATGAGCTATTATGGCATAACTGTCCTGGATGAAGCTTCCATTTCCACGTATTGGACAAGCATTTCTTTGAGGATCCCTTCTGGGATTTCCCAGGAATTAAGGTCAATAGTTTTCAGACTTCGTTTTACTCTATTTGTTTTGAAAAAAAAATAATCAGGACATCTATTTGCCTCTTTCTCTTGTGGTATCTCTTTCCTTCACAATATTTTTGTATATCATGGACAGCAGCTCAGTAAGCTCACCTGCCTGTCTTCAGCAAGAAAGGATTACCAGGGAGGTAAAGGATTCATCGAGAGCAGCAAGGTACTCTCTTACTACCTTCCTTTTTATCTTAGGTATCACATTCCCAATACAGGCATGAAGGCTCATTCCTCTTGGTGGAGAAAAAGAAGCAAAATAGAACCAAGCAAATCTGCCTTCTTTCTATTTCAGCATCCTATTTACTCCAAGAAGAGATTTCTTCTTTAATCTTTTCCCTCTCCCAATATAATGGCAGAAAAATGAAAGAAAAGAATATCTCCCTTGTCTATCATTTCACTTTTTAATTTCATTTTATTCTGAGTTTTAGCTGCCTTGATTCTGTTTTTATAGCATTGTGACATGCTCCATCCTCTGTTACTTGGTCTTGCTTCCGTCTTTTTTTTTTCAAATCTGAGGTACTTTGTCAAGTTCCCTGTGAATTTATATCCATGTTGCCAAAAAATTCCATTTTTTTCTCTTCACTTGGACTTTAGAATTTTATTCTTGAGCATTTCTCATTTCTTCTGACCTAGATCCCATACTACATTTTACCCCACAGAATTCCACCTGTTTTTCCTCTGAGCCTTTTGAAATCTGATTTCTCCAACCCAAGGGTATATATCAAACTAAGCAAAGATTCTATTTCTCTCTTTCCAAAATCTAGAAGTAAATAATTAGTTTCCCACCATGGTTCCCATCCTTTCTACTCCAGGGGTTCCTGGGTAGAAAAACAAACAACAAAATAAGACACCATTTTCTACTGAGCAAATAGTTTTACTTACTCTAAAAAAAGCTGCAATTTATTTTTCCCAGGACAATTTATTTTGCCTTTGAATGCTCCCATTTTCTAGCCCTTATCTTTTAGCAGAGCATTTCATTTGCCCCCTTCCCTTTAATATTCTCTTGTGGTGCAGAGATTCTGATTATTATTGTTTGTGCTGCCATTTCAATCCTGTCTACCCTGTCTACTCAAGTAGCTCCAAGTACTCAGGAATAAAATAATTAGGGCCTGGACTCACGGAATATAAATCTGGAAGGAATGAACCTTCGATCTTAATTTCACCAGCAGGAAAACTGAAGTGAAGGGACTTGTTCAAAGTCACACAGGCAGAATACAAAAATAAGTCCAAGGTTCGTTTTTTTATCCAAGATGCTAATCCCTAAGCTAAGGGCTTCATTTTCTTTTTTTTTTTTATTAAAGCTTTTTATTTGTATAACATATGTATGGGTAGTTCTCCAGCATTGATCTTTACAAATCTTTCCATTACAAATGTTACCCCCAGTCCCCTCTCCTCCCCTAAATGGCAGGAAGTCCGTGACATGTTAATAATGTTGAATTACTTGACAAGTTATGCAAGAAAAATCCTATCTACAAGAAAAAACAGAAAATCAGAGAAAGGCCACACAATGCAAGCAAATATCAATAGAGATCATGATAAGGGCTTCATTTTCAATAGCAGAATTTTAAAACATAATTGTCTGATTGCTCAAGTACTGAATTACCAGATAGAGATAAATAAAAATACAGTGACATTCCACTTGCCTGATATTCAATTACTGTGGTTGTCTGTCCTTCATTTTTAAAAGGACTATAATATCAGGGAGAGAATGCCATGAAATGCCAATGCCAGTGAATTGGATTTAAGTGAGGGAGGGCTAGACAAGGTCACCTCCCTCACTAACCCCTGCAGAGCCACCTGGGTGCAGAGGCAAGATATAGATTAGGATAACTGGTGATTGCCCCTTATTGCTAACAACTCTAATTATGTACATGAGATGAAGGATATAGTAACCTGGGAACTTAATTATAAATAAGATCTTAAAAGAGAAATTCATATCGAGGAAACTCTATTTGTAAAAAAAAATCAACATATCACAAGATCAATTGAACTCTATATAATGTTGGAACTTTTTTTCTAATCCTTCTGAAGGACAGTTCATGCATTTGCTAGATGCTTTATTGTATGCCCTTTAGAAACACATTAAATATTTGAAAGTTACATCAACCTCCATGTTAAAATGTTTTCCAGTGAGATTGTTATTCTCCTTTTAGTGTTCTCAAAGCAAAAAAAATATTATATATATATACATGTATATATATACACATTTACACACACACACATATATAATGAGTTAGTGGTCAGGGAAGGGTATTTTGGTGAGGGAATCCTTTTCCAGAGTGATAGGGGCCAATTACATTGTGAAGTCCAATGAGAATAAAATGTTGAAGAAGAGGTTGGGTGGGAAGGATAAACAAAGCATAGGATGAAGACAGCTTAGGAGTAGCAGCATGGATCCATGGTTTCATGTATATAATTAGAGTTTTTAGCATTAATGGGAGACATCATTCTCATAACAACCATATCTTGATTCTAAGAATGGTATTACCATTCTGTAAAGGATTCCCAATATGTGATTTGAAGAATAGTGAATATAACATATTAAAATGTATTATAAAATATTAAATTAAATATGTACAATAAATATATAAAACAAAACATAAAATATTCATCTTTCCCTCCCCTTGGATATAAAATGCTAGGGGCTTAATTCCTGACAATTTATATATAGGCATAATAGAAGAATAAAGTTACAAGAAAGGAATAGAACTAAATAATTTCACATTTAGGAACTATGTCACTTCTGTCACTATAGTAGATTAAAGATTACCAAGCTAACCCTATGCAGGTAAATCGACACCTCCCTACGGGCATTAAGCTGTACCTTGGATAGCTGCCTACAAGCAAATAGCAGTGCCTATTTAAAATAAGCTTACTCTCAGGCCTTCAATCATCTTCAAGGGTTGAAAAATAGAGAATTCAGAATATAACAGAATACTGATCCCTTTATTTGCATTTTTCCCACAAAAATTTAACATGTCATTCAGAATTGAACATTTATATATATATACATATATATGCATGTATATAGTATATACATATATATCTCTATAATTTTTAATTTCTTCTTGTAAATAATAGGAATACCTCAAACCTAAAATTAAAAGAAAACTTCTAAGTCAAACATAAATAATTTCCTTACTACTTAACTGTCAGGTGTTTCACTTAGGCACTAGAGAAAACAAATGTTTAAATAAAAAGACCATTATCATCTTTGCCACCAAGACAACTCAGCACCTTTTTAAACATGTTGCAGAGGAAAGAAATTATGGTGATTAACACTTGTGATATTTATTTTAGTGCTAATTATTCTTGCTGACTTCTAACTCATGGCCCTGAACTACCTTTTCAAAAGTTATGTAGGAATTCCTACTCCCATAATTAATTGCTAACTCAGACTTCCTCCCTCTTGGTAAAGGATTCATTTACTTTACAACTTAATTTCATAAAGGGGATAAGAGTAAAGAGAGAAAAAACCTTAGAATTTCAAAGCAAGTTCTGAATAATTTAAAACCACCAAATAAAGGAATATCCTTTCCTCCCTAGGATGTGGTCACAGGCTAAATGAATGTAGAAATAGAACATTAGACTTTAAAATTCCAAGAGACAAACACTATGCTATTTAATCTATTTTGTACAACCACATTAGCAACAAGAATTATTAAGCCTTATCTAGAGTATATTGTGCTAGGTTTTGGAGGAGAAAATGCAAAGATTAGGTAAGGCAAGGAGCCTAGTAATGAAAATTATATATGATCGACTTGAAATAAACACACACCCAACATTCACCCTGTTTCCAGTTGCACTCTTCAAACTGCTGGACCTTACTATTGACTCTGCCCATGCTCTGACTAGTTTATGATGAACCACACTCACCAATGAACCACGATTTATTGGTATTACTGTTCATTCCAACAGAGATCACAATCCATTCATATTCTATCATCTAGGGTATTTTCTTCCATACCCTTCCAAACCCCACCCCCACCCCACCAAACACACTAGAAGCCTTCTTTTAGATTTCTTGGTTATCTCATGTTGGAGTATTGGGTTAATACTCAGGCTATTTATTAACTGATAACCTCACATTACTAGCCCAATTTTTTGAGAAATATAGGACATGAATAATGTCTCTCGTGTCACCTCTCCTACATTTTCTTGTCTATCTAATTTTTCTTTTGTTTTCCATTTTCAGTTTAATAAGCCAATTGACTGATTTCACAAATTTCACAACATCCCAGAATTTATTAAATTAATAAAATGCCTTTTGCAAATAAAAGCATTTTGAAAGCCTCACTATTTGTAAGGAATCTCTCTTCTCCTGAAGTCATCATCCAATACTTCATCATGGAAGTGACCTTGGTTTCTTGAAGCTTATGCCAGAATAGCTGAAAAGGCCTGAGTGTAGCATTGGCAAGCAAATGGTTCAATATGTGAGAAAAGAACTAGTTAAGTAGAGTGACCTACTGCTAGCAATGTAGCCATCAGTGATTAATTATTTGGCCATGCTAACCCACTGAGTACCAATACAAATAGCCATACAATATAACACCATATAAGTGATATTATACAAGTGAACTTCGGACAGAAAGAAAGCTTGTCACTGACCAATGAGGGAATCAAAGGCTTTCTTGAGCAGGTCATATCTGTGTTTAAGACGTTGGGAAGCTCACAGAAACACCATCGCTACACTGAATGCCTACCTATCTGTGAACAGATCACAAAACAGAGCTGGAAGAGGCCTTACAGAATAACTGCTCCAACCCCACTATTTCCCACATGAAAACACTGAGGCTCTGAGCCTCTCGCTCAGTTAGGTAAGTATCAATGGCAGAACTCCAGAGACACTGTCTAATCCCTGCTATCATTCTGCTTCTCCATTTTCAAACTAACAAATAAGGGAATATTTTTAGAAACATACATACACACACACATTTTTTCCCCTACAGGATATAGATCAAACTTAGATAAATCTAGAAATGTAGTGTTAGTTTCTTTAAAGTGCTGGTAGGCAAAAACTATTGTTTAAGCTGCCTTTTAAAACTACTTCAACAATAGCAATTAGTAAAAATCTATAAACAGCAAATTTAGTTTCAAGAACTAAAATCTAATGCTAAGTATTTTAGGTAGGAAATATCATTAATATTAAGAATTCATTGACTATAATATTATCTCTATGAATAATTCATGCCTTCTCTTTCAGTTGTGTGTAAATATACTTAAGTCTTCTAGACTGATTTCTCCAACCACTAAATTATGTTTATAAATCTCATAAGATTACAATAAACTTTTTCTCACCCAAAAGTGTCCCATACTGACTATTATAAAACATCATGGTTTAATGAAGGATGATACTTTTTTCTCTCAATGTCCTAGGAAAATATCTAAGTCCTTGGACCTAATTTTTTTTTAAATTTTTATTTTATTTGCATAACATATGTGTGGGTAATTCTTCAACAATAACCCTTACATAGCTTTCCGTTACAAATTTTTCCCCCCAACTCCCCACCCCTCCCCTAGATGGCAGGATATCCACTACATGTTAATTATGTTAAAATATTGGCAAATCGAATATATGTATACATATTTCCAAACTTATCATTGGTGTGCAAGAAAAATCTTATCTACACAAACGATATATCAGATAAAGGAAACACAATGTAAGCAAACATCAATCAAGGAGTATGAGAATGTTATGTTGTGGTCCACATTTCGCATCCCTCTCTCTGGGTGTATATGGCTTTCTTCAGTGAACAATTGGAGGTGGTTTGAAACATTTCATTGTTGAAGAGAGCCATGTCCATCAGAATTGATCGTCATATAGTACTGTTGTTGCCGTGTATAATGATCTCCTGGTTCTGCTCATTTCACTCAGCATCAGTTCATGTAAGTCTCTCCAGGCCTCTCTGAAATCATCTTTCTGGTCATTTCTTACAGAACAATAATATTCCATAACATTCATATACCATAATTTATTCAGCCATTCTCCAATTGAAGGGCATCTATTCAATTTCCAGTTTCTAGCCACTACAAAAAGGGCTGCCACAAACATTCTTGCACATGTGGGGCCTTTTCCTTCCTTTATGATTTCTTTGGGATATAAGCCCAATAGAAATGCTGCTGGGTCAAAGGGTATGCACAGTTTGATAACTTTTTGAGCATAGCTCCAAATTGTTCTCCAGAATGGCTGTATCCGTTCACAGCTCCACCAACAATGCATCAGTGTCCCAGCCCTCCCACAACCCCTCCAACATTCATCATTAACTTTTCCTGTCATTTTAGCCTTGGACCTAATTTTTATTGTAATTGTAAAACACACACAAAAAAATTACAATATATTCCACTGAAACATATAGAGTAGGGGACTAAAATGGTCAGATATGTACTTCAGAAATATGACTTAGGCAGCTGGTTGGAATGTAGAGAGATTTGAGGGAAAGTGACCAATTAGGAAACTACTGTGCCAGTCCAGGACACAGATGATGAGACCCGGACTAGGATAGTGCCTGTGAGTAGGGAGAAAGAGGTAGAATGTGAGAGAGTGTGGAGACATAAATGATAAGATTTAGGAACTGACTTGGATAAATGGGATAAGGTAGAGTAAGGAGTCAAGTAGGACACCAAACATTGCAACTTTGGGAGAATGTTGGTACACTTGAAAGAAATAGTTAAGTTCAGAAGAGAATTGGGTTTGGAGAAAAAAAATTATTGAATTCTATTTTGCACATGTTTAGTTTAAGATACCTATGACCCTAGGAGATAAACTAAAGCAAGGTATACAGATCTAGGAGTCGTCTGCATAAAAATAATCATGAGACATAAGGGAACTCATGAGGGCAACCAAAAAAAACTACATCGAGAAAAGGATCCAAGACAGAACCTTGGGATGCATTCTTTTAGAGGACAGGATATAAATAATGAACCAGCAAAGAAGGTCAGAAAGGATCGCACAAGTAGGAGGAAGTAAAAATACCCAGAAATCATTGCCTCTATTCTTTTCTTGGTTACATTTACTTCATTCTACATCTGTTCAAGCAAGCTTTCCAGGGTTTCTCTGTTTTCCTTTTACTTACTGTTTCTTAGGGTACAATGATATTCCATTACATTTATAGATTTATAGAGAGAGATATATAGACATTCATGGATATCTAGATGTGTAAATATATATTTCATTACATTTAAAGTTACATCTAGTGTCTTAATACATATTTGTATGTGTATAAATTTAGATACTAGATATATATCTATAATCTTAATTAAATATCATTGTATATGTATATGCATGCAAAGATATAAATAACACATGGAAATATGTAGTTATCTATCTATTGTTCAGTTGTGTCCAACTCTTTGTGACTCCATGGGCTATAAATCTAAGGGGTTTTCCTGTAAAGATACGAAACTGATTTATCATTTCTTTCTCCCATTGTGTTAGGACAAATAGAAGTTGACTGATTTATTCAGGGTCATACAATTAAATAAGTGTCTGTCTGAGGCCAGATCTGAGCTCAGGACTTTGTGACTCCAGGGCCAGAGCTTTAGCCACTGAATCATCTAGCTATCCTCTCTATTCCCCCCTCTCCCTGCCCCCCTCCTCTCTCCTCAGTCATTCCTAAATCCAAGGAAATCCATTTAATGAATCACCACCTCTTCTTTACTGTCAGAAAGCACTATATATATATATATTCTGCTATATCAGAATCTGTCTCTGACCTCCTTGGGGTCCAAATTATTTTGCATAATGGTTAGACCAATACACAGCTCCACCAATAGCCTTGTCATACTCCTGTCTTCTTAGAGTCCTTCCAACATTGAAGATGTCTACATTTTGTCATATTTCCCAATTTGCTGGTTATGAGGTGAAACTAAGAGTCCATTACCTTTCATTAAGGAGTACTATACAACATTAATAAAAGACTCATGAAAAAAATATTACCCTAAATGAAATCAAAGCACCAAAGTCACAGAAAAAGCACAGATATAGGCATTTTGACATTGATTCTCTGTTCTACTCCAGTCATGAGGGTTAGGAAGGAAGATAGTTCATGTCAATAAGCCCATTTGTTCAGCAAAACACATTTAATTAAGTATGTCTCATTAAGTCAGTCTGCCACTAGGGACTGAAATCACACACTGAAACCTGATTAGAAGACTTCAAGTCAATAACACAAATGATCCACCCAGAAATTTAAATCAACTGAAATATGAAAATGTTCACCAGCCAAAAACAACAAATTTAATATCCTGTTTCAATCAAGGTTATTTGATAACTTAACAAAAATAACCCCAAAATGAATTCATTAAGCAATTGCAAAAGAATAGTATGGAGCCATTAAATAATAAAATCCTATAACAAACTAAATGCAAATAAAATTAACTTCAAGAAAAATAACCTCATTTTACATTCAGTTTGACATCAAGGCCTTCATTGTTTCCACACAAGTACTGCAAGTTTTTCAGTTATATACTAAATATCATTTTAGGACTTTATCTCATCTAGTTTGTATAAATGGAGTTTTATCTACTACCCAAACCATGATTCAATTCTACACTAAGCCATTTTCATGCCTGCTATAATTTCCTTTTCATGATATTCTAGCCTTCAGTATCATTCTGCAAAATCATTTTCAATTATATATTTAGTCTTTGTGTTATAGCTTAAATTACAGCCATAACACACTCTGCACTGAATCCTGGTTACAAAACTAGGCATGTGGCTGCCATTGCCTTCAAAAGATTAACAGCTTCAATAGGAGACACATGTGCCAATCTGCCACCAGGAAGGCCCAGTTTCAACATACTTCTTTAAAAAAAATCTTTTAAAAAGATCTATGGGAATTTCTTAAAAAGATAATAATGCAAAGTTCACATGATACTCATGATTAAAAGAGGTGATGAATAAAAAAGTATTTCAACCCAAAGATTGAGTAAATCTCACTAAAAATGTAAGTCTGCAGAAAAAGGTCTCTTTACATGCTAAAAAGTGTTCCCAGTATCATTACTTTCTTTGCTTTTTAAAGACTAGTAATTATCTCAGGGACTTAGAGAACTTGGCAAAATATTCTAAATCCCATTTTAATTGTCAAACTTAGATATAAGTCTCACTAAAAATTTAAGTCTAGGGAAGCATCCCCCACTAAGAATGCTAAAAAGGGTCTCTTTACATGATTCAATATAGTCTTCCTGGAGCACCAATGATGGGACATCATAAAAGTATGTTTTATGGTGTTCATAAAAGAACATTATTAGACCAAGAACCTTGCTCAGAAAAAAAATTACTCCAACTCCCAATACATGGATGAAGTAATATTTAATACATGTTCAGGAAAGCAATTTGGGATTAAGCAAATAAAGTGACTAAAATGTCCATAACTTTGACCCAGTAATTCTAGTGTTAGGCAAACAGCCCAAAGCAAACTACGAGAAAGAAAGCCTACCTATGCACCAAAATATTTGTTGCAACAATTTTTGCAATAGTCAAGGACTGGGAACAAGATAGATGATCATTAAGTGGATCACCCCCATTGATTGGGGAATGGTTAAGGAAGTTATGGTGCATAAATGTAAAAGAAATATTGCTATTCTATAAGAAACCATCAAGATGAATTCAAAACAGCAAAATAAAGTCAGAAGAATTATTACTTGAAAAACATAAATGGAAAGAATGACAAAAAAATCAATTGAAGTCTGTAAGAAGCACTTTTTATATAAAGTTAGCTGGAAAAAGATTTTTAAAATTATTTTTATTAAAAAAAAGTCAGTGACTTTAACTGAAAATTATATTCTGGGAAATTATAATGATCAAGAATGTTCCTAAAAAGAGATATGAGAAGACACCTCTCCCTGTTTGTTTTTATAAAAATATCCCATATAAACAATGAGACAGAAAACCAGACATTTTCTTGGTTCCTTAGAAATTCATTGAACCTCTACAAATTAAAAATTATGCAACTGTCTCCACAATCCAGGAGACTATTAACCCTAAGGCGGCTAGAGCTTAAGGTTCCCTCAGTGTCCTTAACTCCATCAGACTCGCACAAAGACACAACCTAACATGCGTACCTGGATGCTCCCTGCCATCAGCTCCCTTTGCTGCTGCTCCCCTTCTTTACCAGTTAACCCTCCTCCCCCTCCCCCCGACCATTTGGCAACAAGCAACAATGCCACCAAGCCTCACAAACCCCAGGGCAGCAAAGGTGGAGGTAGCAGAAAGAGCCAGCGCCTCAACTGTTGATTGGGGAGCCGAGGGCAGTGGGACAACATGGGTGGCTGACATCCAGGGGAGGCCGGGCCTGCCCCTGTGTGCCCAGGAAATCCCTGGGGCAACAGGCTAAGATGGGCAGTGAGTAAACCAGTCAGTTTAGAGCCGGATGATCTGCCACCCAACAGCCACTTCTCCCTTCCTATAGCCCTTCTGGGATGGGAGTGAGAAGTGGGGCAAGAAGCTAGGACCGGCTCCTTGTTCCACAGCATGACAGGGTGAGGGTCGGAGATGGCAGCAGCCAGGGGACCACTGCCCAGATGTCAGAACACCGCCAGAATCTGGGCAGGCCCTGGGGAGGAGCCAGAGTAATCCTCTGGGTTACCTCACTAGCTTGGGTTCTCCTCAAAATTCTTGGTGTCTGTGCATAGGTCTCAAGACAGTTGCAATTAATTTACTTCTTGCATAGAATTCTATTAGAAAGTTCAAGGAGTTCAGGATAACTGGAGCAATGTCTAGTTCTCCATCATTGCAAATCATAATCTTCCTTGTCACAACTGAATGAGGAATGTGCAATTGTGATTGGCTAAAAACAACAACAATTTGTTTAAATGGTGTCAGACAGTGATTCGTGTCAAAGGGTGATACACATACTTTCCTGTCATGGAAAAGTAGTCTTTTTTAAAAAGGTTGTTTTACTGATGGTTAAATGCAATTTCCTGTATTTGGAAATGAAACTGTACTAAGTGCACTGAGATCCAGAACACCAAAATGCATCCTCAGGGAAAGAGATTGGTCTAAGTATCTACACTGGAAAAACTAAATGGATGAGAAGTACATATTACTCAGATTGTGGCCAGCAGTTAAATGAGCAGTGTATTGAGCTATTCTGTATGGGCAAGGGAGGGGATGGTGGCAAGGGCAGTGTGACATAATGGAGAAAAAGTTAGCATGTGGGTCTAAAGGTCTGGACTCAAGTTCTGTACCTAATACATACTGAATGTGGAATGCTGAGCAAGTCAGCTTGTCTTACTGCCCCATGCAACTCACAAAAAGTGGTAACAGAACTAAAGCTGATCTAAATCAATAGGAGTTTCCTCATGGGGAGTTCTATAACTAAAGAAACCCTACATTCATATTTTTAAAAATCTGTAGCATTGTAAAAAGCAATTTGGAATTATGCAAATAAAGGGACTAAAATTCCTCCATTTTTTAACTTAGACATTACACTACTAGGTTTGTACTCTAAAGTCACCAGAAGATAATTCCTACATACAACAAAATATTTTTAAAAGCATTTTTTGAACAGCAAAGGATTAAAATAGATATCCATTGATCAGAGAATGACTAACCAAATGTGGGAGATGAGTGTAATAGAATATTATAGTGCCATAAAAAATAAAACATATGATGCATATGAAGAAGCATTAAAATTTTTATAGGCTCTATTGCAAACTGAAGTAAGCAGAGCTAAGAAAACAATATATACTGCCTCTTCAACAATGTAAATAGAAAGAAAAACCACCACAAAGCAATCAAAAGTAAAAGCCACACATCTACAAAGAATAAGCCTGACTCCAAAGAAGAGATCTGAGAAGATCCCTTCACCCCATTCCTGGTGGGAGGTCCACAATACTGTGCATTGCATACATTTGCAGACTTTTTTCAATATATCCACTGGTTTTGCTTATTTATTCTCTTCCTCTTTTCTTTTTAAAATATCATTTGTTCCATGGGATAGTTTCCTAGAATGAGGGAAGGAAAGAGATGCTAAGAGAAACTTTAATGATTTAAAAAAAACATATTAATGAAATTATTTTTTAAACTAGAGGTAGCATGAAATAGTAGATGGAATTCAGGAATAGAAAAAGTATTAAGTTCAAATCTCACCCTAGACACTGAATATCTCTGTTATTCTGAAAATCACTTAATCTCTTTCTCTATTTCTATTTACTTATCTGTCAAATGAGGTTAGTTTTGATGACATCTTAGGTTCCTTCCAGCTCTAAAATCCATGACTATAGAATACTGTAGGCAACCTCAAGATTTTTTGTAATGTTAGGTTTAAAATTTATTATAATGGATGGCACTCTCTGAAGGAATGAAGGTGGAGAGTGATAGGAAATAAAAGATATCAATCATATTTTATTTTTTAAAAATGCTTAACACATAATCCAAACAATGAGTATAAATAATATCAGAGATCAGGTATGGAGAGAGCCATGGAAAATAAGTAGGCTTGCTTTAAGACACAGGGATTCTAATCTTATGTCTTTGTTACCTTAGCCAAATCAGTTAGCACTCCCGGGAAAAATTTCTCCATTTGTAAAAAGTAACAGCTGATTTCTGTTTCTACATCCAAGCTCCTATAATTGTAGTGATGAAACTGGCCTCTATCGTAAACCGTCCCTAGCTCCTAAAGAATGAACAAAGGAGCAAGGATGTGGGGAGAAAAGACTAAGGCACTTACTTACTATGGACCCCTACTCCCCCAGAGTTCACCCATTCTAATAGGAATATTTAGATCAAAGTATAAGGAAAGTCTCAGGTTCCACAAGGTGTATTCAAGTAAGGCACCTTCATGGCCATTTCCATGCATAAAATCGCATCTGTTGAACCATTTACTAGGGCTAAAGACTTGGGCTGTGAAAGTTCTCTTCTCTGCCTCTTTATAGTTGCAGAGGAGCCAGGACAACAGCTGCAAAGGAAGCTGTCAGGGGGTATTTCTACAAGGGGTGCGACCCCTGAGTAATGGTTGCTGGGAACAGGGGTGCAGGCTTAATGCAGGACTGCTATCTGTTCCACGAGTTCTTGAGCTGAGATGTCCCTGTCCTCCTGCACAGGGGCTATAGGTGTAGCATGAAGGTTACACCTGCTATGGCAGCAGGACAGAAGAAGAGCCAGTGGTCTGAGGGATATTTCTGGTTACAGGATGCTCATTTGTCTCTCTTGAATTTGAGGTGATATAGGCCCAGGGGTTGATCTCACTGCTCCCCCAGGATGCCCTGCTGCCACTGTGATGGCTGTTATTTGGCAGTGGATGGGGGTGGTAGTGGGCATGATAGGCCCTTTCTCCACAGGGGCCGTTCCCCTGAAAGATGGTGAGAAGGGCCAGGCTGAAGCAGAACTTAGCCCTGGGTTAGAGAATGAGCTATCATCCTACAAAAAGTTCTTCTTTACCACTCATCTCGCCTTCCTTGGGTACACGTGGGAATGCGGAAGGGAGAACTGAGGAAAAACTTCTTTGGAAGAGAAACCCTGGGGGTGCCATTCCCAAGCAGTTCCCCGCATGAAGTTTTCAGGACTCCCTGACTTCTACTGTTGCCAGGCACACAAACAGCCCCCCCTCCCAAAGGAAATTCAGGCTCTCCAGGCCCGGATTCTGAGGCAGACCAGACCTACCATAGGGCATCCCTGTCCAGAGACTCCCAAAGCAAAACATAGCTAATAATCAAAAATGCATTCTTGCCAATGATAGACCCCAAGATTCACAATTTCGCATAGATTCTCTTTTTGTCTTCTGCTAAGTTTATGGAAATATTCTTTTTAATGGATGAGTAACTTTTGACATTTTTAAAGTCTTTTTTCAAAGCTACCATGACAGATCCTAGCAAGTGAGTCCTACAGGTTACCGAAAAAATTGAGAAAAATTTTCTTGAAATGTACATATCTATGTCAGCAAGGGTTTTCATATTGTTGGAAAAATATATGAAATTATAAACTGGTTTGAATATACCAACTCATAGGAGGCAACTATGGGGTACGATTTATATAAAGCTGGACTTGGAGTAAATTAATCTGCATTCAAATCTGGAATGGTGGGCAAGTCAGTTAGCTTCTGTCTGCCTCAGTATGTACATCCATAAAATGGGGATAATAATGACCCCCACCTTCCAGGACTGTTCTGAGGATCAAATGAGAAAACATCTAAGATGCTTTACCAATCTTAAAATGCCATATAAACACTAGCTGCTATTATTTTTATTACTGTTGTTGTTATTATTATTCCCCAAACTTTTTTCCTTAAGGAAATTTAGTTTTCATAAGGACATTAGTAAAGGAGTAGAAAATGGATTCAGAACCATGTAAGAATTAAAAAAAAAAAACTTCATTGGGGGAAAACAATTGTTGCATTTTTGTTTGTTTTTTGGTATATAAAATACTTGGGTAATGTCAACATTGCCTAATAACATACTTGTCCTACTAATAAATCACCACTGATTTATTAAAATTTGGAACAGCTTAGGCATTCATCTAAATAAAAAACTACATTATTTCTTTACATCTAAAAGGCTAAGAATTGAATTGAATTGAATGCAAAAATAGCAAGAAAAGTATATATTTGGGAAAACAGTCTTGCCTTGACAGTCAAGAGGGGTAAGGTTACCCTAATAAAAGAGCCAATTTGTTACATTTTTTATTACTTGATACTGGATTACTACAATATTCTTTTAATATTTATCTGGGTTTGACCTCATGTAGATGGAATATAGGCAGTCATCTATCTGAGGTAATTCTATTTGAAAGACACTTTCTGGTCATCAAGGCTATCCTCTCTGCACCTCCACTCCCACCTAGTCATTGGTACTGATATGTGTCATTATGAAAATGAAAGGCAGCCTTCTAGAGACATATTTCAAATCAATTAAGGATTACTATACTATAGTATAATATAAGGGATAATGCAAAAGTTCCCCAAAATCTTGACTACTTCAAAATACATTCCAGAACTAGTCAAACTCAGTTTCAAGAAAAACAACTCTCTTCTGGCCATTTATTTTTGAAAGTAAGGGCTAAAAACATTTCTTTTAGATATTTAATTACTTCAGTCCCTTTCCCTCAAGACTCCTAGGCCTTCCTGGGATATAGTCTATCTGATTCCAAATGATGTCATTAGTGATGTGATATTTTAATCTAGTGCTAACTAATATAAGCAAGGAAAATTATTGGCTATTTCCTAACCAAGATGCATGTGATTTTCACATCATCAATTGCTTTTAATTTTCAAAATTTTCTATGTTAAATGATAACTTCAGGATTGTGTTTTTTTATTTTTGTCTCTAAGCTACAAAACCAAGCCTGAATATATGATCTTTTTTTTCTTTTATGCCAAGTGCTTGAATGAAATATCATAAAAGATATGTTCAGAGTAACACAAGACTATTTTAGAAGATTTATAACTTAATTTTTAAAAGAGGAATTTGATTGTCAAGGCACCTGAGATTTGAATGCCTTCAGCATGTCTATCAAAGAAGTCCTAGAAGACTGCAGAATATAAAAGGCTCAAGGAATATGCAACATCTGCAAAAAGATATGGTGAATGCAGAGTTGAATCAGGAATGGTATTATATCTTCACAAAGTTATTGTGGATTTAAGTGAAAAATAATTGGGAGATGTTTCTATTAACTTAGTGGAGAAGGGGGAATGTTAACCACTCAAAAATGAGCCAAAATAGTGACACTGATTTTCTATCACTTGTTACATGTCAAGATGAGAAACAAAAAAACTTCCCATGAGAGGGAAGCACATCCATTTCTGAAAACCTGGCCACAACTGCTGAAAAAATTATTTTTTGCTACTATGATTTCATTTATGAAATACATGAAGTTATTTCAACTTTCAGGGTTTTACCCAAAGTAAAACGAAAACAGGAAACAAATTTAAGGAGGTAAAGGCTAAGAAAACATCTCTTCATCTAATAGTTACCATTATCCAACCAATTCATTCAAAAACATAATGATCACATGATCATAGATTTTGAGCTGGAAAAGACCTCATGTCAGCTTTCTGCTAAATGTAAAAAAAATAACAAGGTGAAACCTTTCAGTCAGACAGGATTCCATACTGCAAGAAAAAAAATGGGGTAGACAGGTGGTACAGAGAATAGAGGACCAGCCCTGAAGTCAGGAGGACCTGAGTTCAAATTTGGCCTCAGACACTTAACACTTCTTAGCTATGTGATCCTGGGCAAGTCACTTAATCCCAGTTGCCTCAGGAAAGGAAGAGAGAAAGCGAGAAAGGAGGGAGGGAGGGAAAAAAGGAAAGGAGAAAGGGAGGAAGGAAGAAAGGGAGGAAGGAAGGGAGGGAGGAAATAAGGGAAGGACGAAGGGAGGAAAGGAGGGAGGGAGGAAGAATCTAGTTTACTTTAAAAGCCAACCATACTGATAATTGTCATGTGAACCAAGTAAGCTATATCAAAGGCGCCATGTGAAATCCTGCTTAGAAGTTCTTCCAAATAAAACATCTAGGTTTACAGGAAGATATCTTCAGTCCTTACCCAGAGACAACAGCACTTGGAAACCTGAGAGTAGAATGAACTTCATCAATGAAGCCATTTGAAAGACATAAGCCTCTGAAGTAATGGTAATAGACTTGATTTACTGCCTCTGTAATAATAAGGGCTACAACCTGTTATCTGAGCTCAAGCATCACCATCACCAATAATATTCCTCATTTCTCATGACACAGATTGAGGACATAGCATGTAATCACCAATTTTCTTCAGTGAGGAAGCCAGAAGCCCTAAGTCAAGAAGCTCTGGGAACAGCTGACAGGAGATGGTGCTCCCAGTTTCACTCCCTCTATGCTATAACACTTTCAGGCCTTCCATTTCTTTGGAGGCTGGCCAAAGACAACTGATGCTGTGGACTTCTTCCTCCCTATCTCACTGCCCATAGATGAATTCTACCATCATCCCAGAGCTATACTACTTAGTCCCCCCAGACGGTAGTCAGTTATGTTTATACCCATCCTTAAGAACAATGGCAGAAAATTTGATCAGTATAGACTCTGTTCTACAATCATGTATTTGCACAAGGAAATAACAGCAGTTTAGGTCATGAACAATCATAGTCTAAAGGATTAAGTGTAACATATTGAGCCAACTGTTAATTTAAGACATGATCATTTAAGTAGAAGCATTAGTTAAAATAAAGATGGGTATCAAATTTATTTTTGGTGCTTGGAGCTGTATTTAAAAAAATATTCTGCTTCTTATCTTGCTTTATTATTACTTATAAGGCAAAATAAATAAAAATTTAAAAAAGAAACCATTGTCAAAAGCTCAAATTAAAAAGTCAAGAAGTATTATTCTTTATTACTTATGACTACTTTTATAACAACATCTATCATCCATACTACCTTCAATCATTCCGAAAGCAATGATGGCTTTCTTTTTTGGACTTCAAAGTTTGTGGGGTTTAAGAAAACCCCTGGCTGGGTGTTTCTCTGCCCATTCCTCCAAAACAAATATCCCAATGAAAATTAGTTAACAAGTTTAAAACAAATTTATTTTTAGCACTTTCAAACTGCTTCTACAACCAAGGGAGAAGAGTAGGGGAAAAGATTTTTTTTTGGTCCCCATGTTTACATATACAATAACAGGTAAAACTTCGTTTGAACTCATTACTAATTTGCACCTGTCCAGCACTGCCAGAAAATGATGAAGGGGATGGTGCAAGATAATTTTCCAGCAAAGTCAAAAAGATAAAAAGAGTATATAAACTTGCATAGATATGTGATTTTAATGTTGGGTTCATAAAAAGTTAAATAAATTCATTATCTATAATCCATTGTTATGGGAAGTAATAGTATACTGTATCAACAGAGCAAGGAAGTGATGTGAAATTTATACATATACCTCATGTTCTGATATGAAGATACCAATAACTCCCAATCTACAAGGAATCTTTACCATATGTAAAAACCCTATTCAAGAGACAGCATAGTATAATCAAACTGAGGCAATTCTGTTCTCAACAAGTGCTACAAAAGCAAGCAAAAAACCATTTCTAATACTCAATTTTCATTATCTGTAAAAAGGAAATAATTCTTACCCTAATCTCCTTCACTGTGATAAACAAGTCATATTCTACATGTGAAAACACTTTGTAAATTGGAAAGTATTTTATAAATGTATAAGATATAGGCATTCAAGTGTTATTTTTATGAAATTTTTTGCAAAGTAGTAGGGCTAAACTATCTTAGAATTAGATTAATAATTATTCCCTATAACCTAAATTTTAATCACCACTATTAAGAAGTGATTACAGAGACATGATGCTATTTAGAAGGAAGACCCTTGTGATATTTTAAAAGTCCAAATAAGCAAGACTAAATGGGATTCAGAAATAACAAAAACAGTCCTTCAGTATCAGAAACTTCTTATGAACATGTTAACACGAATCTTTTCCTTATTTGTTGAAGTAAATCACATATGCCAACTAGTAGATTTAAGGTTAGATTTCTCTAACTACTTAAATAATTAAAACAAAGTTTCATCAAGAAGAGAGAACTCTAAGACTTATTTTCATCTTCAAGGTTTCTGTTTGTAAGGTGTCCTTACAATAAATCTAAGTTAGTATGAATAATGTTTAATTTTTATTTTCCCCATGCACTCCTTTGAGTTACTATAAGAAGTTAAGATGGAAATAAACCCCAAAGTTAAAATTTTTTGATATATTCAATTAAATCTATGAGGAAAATTTACTTACGTCCAAAGAATGTTCATTCAGCAAAATAAGAGACATGTTTTGTGACACCAGTTTGCAGGCATAACCTATTAAGAAAATGAAATTTTAAAAAATTACACATTTGCAATGCCAATCCCTTTGATGAATTCTTGATTTTTAAAGGTCAATTGGCTATTTTATGAATTATCCTCTCTTTAACATTCTTGTACCTTCAAAACATTTCATGGCTCATCAGCTTAAGGTTAAGCTCATCAGGTTAAAAAGAAAAAACCTCAACTCAATACATTTTGCTTTTTGAGAAGTGCCTGAGGAGTTCAAATTGTTCAGTGAAGAAAGCCATATACAACCAGAAAGAGGGATATGAAATGTGGACCACAACATAACATTTTCATGCTCTCTACTGATATTTGCTTGCATTGTGTTTCCTTCCCCTGATTGTTTTTTCTTGTAGATACGATTTTTCTTGCACAACAATGATAAGTGTGGAAATATATATACATATATTTGATTTGTCAAGTATTTTAACATAATTAACATGTAGTGGATTTCCTGCCATCTAGGGGAGGGTTGGGGAGTAGGGGGGAAAATTGTAACAGAAAGCTATGTAAGGGTTAATGTTGAAGAATTACCCATACATATATTTTGCAAATAAAAAGTTTTAATTAAAAAAAAGAGAAGTGCCTGAGGAAAAAGTCATTACTAACAACTTAAAAAGTACTTTCAAAATTTCTATGGATTTTCCTTTATCCTTACTATCCTTATCTCCTATTAGCTTCAGTGGAGACAAACATATAAAGGAATAGGAAGAATTATCTTCTCATGTCTTCAATGGAGACAAGCTTGGTCTTTATAATTTTATAAAATTTGGTTTCAATTGTTTGGGGATTGAGGTTGCTGTTCTTACTTATACTGGCATAGTCACTGTGTATGCCATTTTCCTGGTTCTATTTCCTTCCCTTTGAATCAATTCATTTAATTTATTTTATGCTTCTCTATGTTCATCATAGCCATCATTTCTTATAGCATAGTTAACATTTCATTAATAATATTTTAAAGCACACAAATATTATTCTATGATGCCGATATAATCACGTAATGCTCAAAACAAACCAATGATATAGACAGGTCACAAATATACATTAAGAGTTTTTTTAAAGAACAAATCATATGTTCAGAAAATCTGATGTTTGATCAAAAAATAATTTCTTATATTTTGTCAAAAAGTGGCTTCCAATAAAGAATAATTAAGAGTTAGAGCAAGCAGCAACAAGCAAGAAGCAGGTTATATAGCATATGATTACTAGGGAAATAGTTCAAGTCATCTGTATCCTTTTTGTATGCTCAAGTATTTGTATCCTTTTTATTTTTCATTTCCAAGTTCTAGAAGTTGATTTCTCTCTTCCAAAGTGTGAAGCCTTAGATCAAGTCCAGAAGGAAAGTGGTACATTTTATTTTCATTTAAAAGGGAAAGAGAGGAAGACATATTGCACTTGAATCATTCCCTCTCTGTTGAGTACTCCTCCCCTAGAGGATACCAGCAGCTTTAAGCAGAAGACTGTTACAAATTCAGTATAACTAATTCCAAAGGATTTTCTAGTCGTTTTTGATTGGAACAACAGCTGCAGCAGTCAACGAGCAGTAATTTTTAAATACCAGCTTACTGTTTTATTTCACATCTTCCTCAAGATGTGACGCCATTTGACAAGTGAACCTGGACAAAGATATTCTGGAGAAAATGTTTCAAGTATTTCCTGATCAGAGAGTCAGAGGGAGGGCACCCACAAGGAAATTGCAGCATATTTAAATAGGTAGTGAGTCTCTAAAACCAAGTAAAAGCATTTTCCAAAATGTATAGGATGAAGCTAATTTCCTTAGAAAGTCACCACATAGCACAGATGTAATTACAAAAGACACGGCTGTTTTGTGGAGTAAATTTGGGTTTAGCTAATGTGGCAAATTAAATCAAGTCTGCTCCAATTCTGGTGCAGTTGATTTCTGATGTTTGTGGATAAAATGAGATCAGCTCCTGGGTCAAAGCCAGGTATGAAATGTCAATCCACACTTGTAAATTGAGGTCTAGATCTTTAATCTAGCCATCTAACAAGAGGATCATAAAGTGGCTAGGGAAAAGACCTTTGGGAGCTTATGTTTTCTGCCTCTGAAATTAACAATGCTGCAAAACTGTTTTTCATATTATTTCAGTGTAATCAAGGTTCAAAGAAATCAAAATGTAACATGCAATTTACTTTACTCTTGTTCTCAGAAATGGAGCTTTTTTTAAGTTAAAAAAATATACTGGATATCATCCAACACAAATCAATTCTATCAACCCTTTGAAATGTTCTGATTTTCTTAAATCATTATAGGCAAGTCTTCTATGCCAGTTTCTTTAAAGCAACAATTCAAAGAGTATCTCATCTATACCAAAAAAAGTCAAGTTCTCCCATGAATTGGAGTTTAGGATGATTCTGAATTTAGACCAGGCCCACAAAAGACATACTGGTGAGAAACCGGGATTAAGTAAGCAACTTTGCTGTTTTGCATGATTTTCCTAAACTCTACCTTTCTTTCTATTACATAGTTTTCTATCAAAGGCATCTTTACTCTTGATTCCTTGAAAGGCTTAGTCCATGGGTCTCCTCCCATTCAAAAGGACTTTTTCAATTCCCCTAAGGCTATTATTTTCTCATTATGAATATATTATATGTCCCCAATAGAATGTAAACAACTCAAGGTCAAGACAGCTTCATTTTTATATGTATCCCAAGAATACAGTGTCTAATATATATATATATATATATATATATATATATATATATATATATATATATATGTATACAAACATATATACACACACATATATATATAAAAACATATATACATGTATATATGTATATATATATTTGTTGATTATTATAAATTATGTATTTACTTATCTATGTATACTTTGTTTTTCTCCAAGAGAATATGAGATCCTTGAGGACAGGAAATATCTGATTTTTATGTGTATCCCTATGGCAATGCCTGTTATGCAGAAAATGAGAAAAAATATAACTGGGTGCTAGGGACATTTGCAAAAGAAGTTCAGAGACAAGAACTCTAATGCTCATTGACCTAAAGAGACCATCCTATAATTCTCATTCTTTTCTTTGTCCAGAGTGCTCCTGGTTTCTCCTTCATGCTTTTTCACAGCATCAGCCATTTTAAGTCCCAAATTTCCATCTCACCTCTGATATGGAATCTTCCCTAACCTGTCTAGTTCACAAGGAGATAAGATTATCCATCTATGAACTTATTTTGTATCTATCTCTAATACACAATTATGTTTTGTCTTGTTCTCAACTTTGTTTCAGGTTTAGGTTTCATCTCTCCAGCTAGAGCACAAGCTCCTTGAGGTCAATGACCATTCTTCCCCATTCTATTCCCCTTTAAGCCCCCACATGCCCACCAGTGACAGGCATCTATCTGGAGCTCAATGTATAAGATCAAAGATTTAGAACTGAAAAGGCCTTCTAAGGACATGAAGATTAATGCTCTTCTCCTTCCACATGAGGAACCTGAGGTCCAATGAATCTGAATGATTTATCCAAGGTCACCCTGGTCGTGGACTACAGTTGGTGATTAATTTATTAGGGGAGAGAGGAGAGAGAAAATTAACAGATTTAGAACCCACTCCAGCTACATTATAAACCTCATGGCCCAGAATGAATCAGGAATGACAACAGTATCTTTTAAAAGACCAGGCCAATGAATATACTATTGTTGTCTATTTGGCAAGCCTGTCACATTAATTCATCCCTTCTGTCAAATTTTCAATGTTCCTCTTATAAGTGATGAAAAAAACATTAAATGAAGGTATACAAATTTCTGTACTAATGGGAAATTTGCAAAGTATCCATTAATTTTAGGTTAAAAACCAATTCACAACTTATTTTTTAATGTCATATATTCCCTCAAAAACTTTTGTTCCTGAACTACTTCAATTTAAAAAAAAGCACGGGCTCAGAAAATTATCTGTTCAATCTACTGTTCACTAGCTACACATAACCATAGAAATTATCGTCAACAATAAGAGAATCCATGACTACATGAATCTTAGTACTAGTCACATGAAATTTCACTTTAGACAAACCAGTACCATATTTTTAAGCTAAATAAAACTGCCAACTTCTGGAATTTAGCTAGTTAGTATAAAATTTAAGCATAGAAAACCAAAATTCTGGCTTTATGCCAAGACCATACTTCCTAAAAACCAAAGGACCTATGTAAATTTTGCTAGGTTCAATAGGTCAGTTTGATTCACAAAAACCACAAATTACCTTGAAATTAGGTTAAATTTAAATCAAAATTTTTATTTCAGCAAATAAACTAAAAGAAGAAAATGCTTATTTCCATTAAAATAACTTAAAGTGGTAGAGATGATTTAAAAAAAAAAACAAAACAAACAAACAAACAACAACAACAAAAAAAACAATGTCCTAAGCTAGCAAGTCTTCATTAAAAAGATTAGGAAGTTGTCAAATACAAACATAACCCATTTTACAGAAATTGTTTGTTTTACAAGGCAGCAAGGGGATGACACAAACAGTTCTGCTCTGGAAGTCAGGAGGTTGGAACTCTTAATATCAATTCTGCTACTAACTTACTATGATTTCTGTGTCTCCTCATCTGTAAAATGAGAAAATGGATTAAATGATCTCTGAGGTCCCTTTGAGTTCTGAAACATGATAATTTCAGATAAAAAATGTCAAGTAGTTTCACAAATCACATGTAAATCCATAAATTTAACAACTACTTGATTCTCCCCAAATACATACCGCGCACCTACCCACACTTACTAAATCATAAAAGTGATCAAACTTAGATTTGAGCTCAAAAACTGAAAGATGACAGCCTTTCAAAAATTACACTGTCAAACTTTCCCAAATTGCACATTCAAAATATGTGCTCTCATTCTCCTTCCCTTACCTTGTTTCAAAGAAAATCAATAGGATCTTCTAAATCCTAGATGAAGGCTGAAAAGCCTACCTGCTGGGAAAGGCAAAATTATTTCAAGAATTCAGAAATATACTGAGTCACTAATTGACATTTAGCACTATTAGTACAATGGAGAACAGAGAGAAGCCAGTTTCTTTAGTTTCTTTTATCTGTAGAATGAAGTAAAAAAATTGGACTAAATGACATCTAGGTTCCTCCCTAGGGGGTCTAAGGTGAAAAGGAGTTAATAACAGAGCAAGAGATTCAGAGAGAGAATGGAAATAGAAAACAAAGGAGGAAAGGGACTATGGAGGAGTGGATATGGATGAGAATTCAAGGAACTAGGCAAATGGTGATTCAATTATAGGGATAGGGAGAACAGGCTCTGGAAAGCCACAGAAAAGATAGATTAATTAATTGGAGTGCTCTATCCACTGTACTCTACTGACTCTGTAACCCTATTTAGGATTTTCTTGGAAAAGATACTGGCGTTGTTGGCTCTTGCCTTCTCCAGCTCATTCTACAGATAAGTAACTGAGGCAAACAGCCTTAAATGGCTTGCCTAGGATCATGCAGCTACTAAGTGTCTGAGGCTGGGTTTGAGTTTAGGAAGAAGAGTCTTTCTGACTTCAGGCCCGATACTCCATTCACTGTACCACCTAGCTGCTTCCTTCCTCTCTATAGGCCTTGGTTTTTATGTCTGTAAAATGAGAAGGCTGACTAGCTGACTTCTAAGGGCCTTTTCCAGGTTTAATATTGTATAGTGACACAAAATAAGGCTGATCTTAAGAAACACTTTGAGGCATGATGAAGAAGAAGCGATTCCCAACTCTACCTATAACCAGTTAAATTTAAAACAATTCACCTTGTAAGTCTCAGTTTCCTACCATGTAAAATGGGTATAATATCTGTACTCTGTACTTCATACTTCTTAAGGCTTAAATGAGAATTTTTATAAAACATATAAAGTTCTGCATAAAGATAAATTATTTCTGTTTCTCAAAGACATAAAGTCTCTAGCTCTTCAGACCAAGGAATACAGGAGTTGTTTGGCAGAACTATACTAGTACACTAGGGGTATGGGATGAGGTGGAGATGGAGAAAAATAGGGGGGGGGAAGAGAAACCATTTACAATAAGGTAATATTACTTTGGCAAAGCCTTCAGTTTTTAAGAAGGAAGAATTCAGAATCAGTCCTATTTTTCAGATAGCCTTTATTAGTCAATTAAATATAATCTGAGAGGTGTAAGCAGCATGAATTAAGACTTTAGTACTAAGCATTCTTTGACAAGGAGCCAGTATAACTCAGACACAATCTGAGAAGCCACTGTCTGTAAATCAAGAAATATCATTGGCTTATTTTGGAGGCCTTTGAGGGTAAAGGATAAAGAAAGCCTTATTCACTAAACTGGTAAAAATTCCTTTACCTAGCAGCAACACATCTATCTTATCTAGATTGAGCTTCATTTCATGTTCTCATGTATGTTCCTAACTTGGCCAGACTTTGGTTGGCTCAGGCCAAAAAAAAATCACACACACACTCAAGCACTATACCCATAGCAAAGCTTACTTGGATGGGATTTAGAGCAGTAGAGAAAGAAGGCAATTATTTCCCCACCCTCCATCCCTTCACCAGCACCATCCAACCCAACTTTTTTTTTTAGCATTTCCACAACAAGACAATTCAGTTATTAAATTTGAGTTTAAAAAGAGCACAGGGATAAAAAAAAACTTGTATGACTACTATTTCAAGTACAAAAGTAAAGATTTGAAACAAAGGGAAGAAGAAATAAATCATACACATTTTAATGTGCATCACAAAAAAGAAAATTCAGAATTTTTTGCTTTTAATACATTTAAAAATTCACAAAAAATGGTTCCTTTTCAAAACTACCCAAAAGATCTATAAAACATCCCTCCATAAAAAGTAGTGGGGTGTTATATACTGGGCATTTTAGCCAACTCTATACTTCAGTGGCTTGTTATTCCAAATAATGAACATCAGGGACTAAAAGATCCATCTAGGCTTTGGAGTCAAAAATCTGTAATTTCATGGGAATGCCTAATGCCTCCACAGACACAAACTGAGACCCCTATGAATGTAATAGAGAATGTCCAAGAATTTGCCATGGCTGCAACATACATAATCTTAAGGCCATCTCTGGCCAATCTGACAGATCCACAGTCTATCACCCAGCTGGTACATTAGAGCCTGAGGTTCAGCCACCAAGAATCCAAGCTTACCTCTACCAAAATGATGCACTAGAAAATTATTCTCAGAAATCGATCATGCACATCCTTTCCAAACACCATATAATATCACCCTGTAATAAGACTGTCCTTTTTTCTTACAATTCCGATATCATGAGATCAGTAGAGTATGAGTTTTCAGTGTTTTTCCCCCAGAAACAGGGACATGATTGCATAAAATCAGTTTCACAGTCTTACTTAGTCCTCAGCATAAACCAAAGATATTCAATGACAAGATATCCAGCAAGAATTCTTGAATCCAAGGTGCGCTGTAGTGCTCAGTGTACATCTCCCCTTCACATATAGGCATGTGCAAGCACACACACTTTTAACTTTACAGTTATGCTTTACTTTTTAAAAAGATTTCAAGTGATAATAACCTATTTTGACACCATTTTCCATCCTAGATTGTGAATAATTTGTTTCCAAAAGCCAAATACTTCCTTTACATTGAGAATATTCAAAAGAGCAAGTTTAAGAGAGACCTCAAAACTAAGTCCAAAAGAATTGAGCCAGTGCTCTGAGCAATGGTAACACAACATCAAGTAACTGATGTTAGAAAAGTACTACTCTGAAAAGGTTGAGTCAATTGTGTATGTATAAGTACTAGGTACATTACTTTTTAAGTGGTCCACATACAAACAATATTATGCAAAAATCTGCCCTGACCAATTATGTTTCACAACATCATTATCAAATAACAAAATCCAATTGTAAACTTGTAAAACTACCTTAAAATGTTATTAGGCTAATTACCCACTGATACCATTGGTTTTATAGAGCTAACTCTTCCTCATGTTGTTTTTTATTTAACGTAAGAGTTACAGGAAAACACATAGAATATTAGGTAGGCTATGCCTGTACACCATTATGTGTAACCAAATTTTAATATTCCTCAGTATTGGTTCTAGAAAAATCACATGTAGTTAAATTTCAAAGCTAATTCTCAAACGTAATTTTTGTTAGCACATACAATTCTGTCACACTTAAACCTTCCATTTGAGTTGCTAACAAAAGCAGTTAGGCTGATTTCTAGTTTATCTTCCTTTCTGGTTTCTCTTTCTGGGGCTGGCTAGCACTAAATAAGTCTAAGGTACAGACTGAAGGAAGCATAAAGTCCAGAGAATCCACCAACTTATTCTGTCCCTAAATCAAAAATGGTGAAAAAGTGGCATATAATAAAAAAAAAAGTTTTGAGAGGGGAAAAAGGCACTTTTATATGAAAACACACATTTCTACCAGTACCTTGCATTTTATAGTATCTTGCTGGAAAAGTATGTTATAGGTCTTCACTTATAGTGGCTAAGTTTGAATTTACAAAGAGCACAGGGATTGAATAAAAACTCACCTAAGTCAGAGTTAAAGCAGAAAAATAGGGGAGATCTGAAGTAAAGGAAGATGTAGACCACAATACAGAAGAAAACATTACCTTAGAAAACAGAATAACAACATAAATTTTTATTTTATCTTTCTACTTGGAGATGATCCTATTAGTTAAAGACAAGGGGTGTTCAAGGAATCTGTGAGTTGAGGAGTCCATTAACTTGGATGGGATCAAAATTATATCTTTACTTTCACTAACCTCTGACTGAAATTTATCATTTCCTTCAGCAATGTGAGGAGGAGTCCACAAGCTTCACCAGATTACCAAAGAGTTCCATGGCACACAGAAAAATGTTCAAAATCTCCTGCTTTCAAAGAGCTTTTCTCTTGCCTCGTGATAAGAAAATCTCTTTTCAATTAAAATTGAAACAACTGTAGATCAAGCTATCTGTCTTTGACTCTAGAACGTATTTTTCATCATTATCACCAGTTTCAACATATCTTTTTAAAAATCTATTACCTATGTTGATTGCTGTTTCCTGCTTATCCCCAGTTAGGATCCATATTTTAATTTCTGCTTTAATTAGTGTTGATATAGTTTCCGGAACACCCGCCTGAAGACGATCCTCAATGGCTGTAGCTCCAAGAAGTAAAAGATCCTATTTTATTTTAAACAAAAAAAGTTTTTAATCAGTTATAGGTCTGAATATATTCAAATGTAGCATCAACAATAGAAAATCCTGATGAGATACACAGATATTACTAATTTATTTATTCCACTGATTAATAATAAAAATGGTTTGGATCTCCTGGGCGTCATCATTTCAAAATCAATTAAGTAACTTCAGAATTATCCAAAGTACAATAGTCACGTCAAATAGAATGGATATCATCTGGTATTGTAGCTGATGGGCAAAACCTATGTCTTTTCGAATCCTTTTTATACTAAGGACTTAAATAATGGAGAGGGATGAGGAATCCAACCTATTATTCCATTACTAACATTCATTGTGATCAACTGTGAGATGTAACCAAATTTTCAAATACTTCAAACACATTTTTGGCAACACAAATGCCAAAAAAAAAGATCTTACAGCACTGATGCTCTGAGATCACAGAACTCAGAAAAACATCAACTCTCAAGTTCAGTAAGATACTGCCCAATATAATCATTCATGTGTCAGTGAGAACCCAACTGCAGGTTTTTCTCAATTGAGGGAGTCTGAACGAGATAATGGATGTTTAAACAACTTTGCAAAGGAAGTGCCATGGAAATGTGAGATATTATTATAAATAGCATCATTATTATTATTGAAAGGTTTCTAGAAGAGTGGAAAGGGGAAAGGGTCTCAATTTTAGGAGGGAAAAAGAAACCTCTGATACAGTGTGTGTGTGTGTGGGGGGGGTGTCCTTAGGTGTAAACTCTAATGGTTCCAGGGAACTTTGATTTTATAAGATGCGAAATAGCAGTTAACTAAAATTGGTAAGAATTCCTCACTGAGAGCACCCAAACCCAATAGATCATAAAATATGATTAACAACAGATAGCCTACCTTTTGACCAATTAGTATGGCTCACAAAATGATGCCTCTGAATAGAAAGCCTGAATCTTTGTATCTCAATTAATTAACAAGTATTTATTTATTAAGTGCCTTCTATGTACCAGGTACTAGGGATATTCAAGTACAAAAAAAATGAAACAATTGCTACTCACAATAAGCCTATATTTAAAAATATGCTCCTATCCGTATTCAGACACAATCAGTTCCTTCTCTGAGCTTGGACAGAATTTTTCATCATAAGTCCTTCAGACTAATCTTGAATTATTGTATTGATGAGAATAGCAGTCATTCATAGATGATCATCCCACAACCTTTCCATTACTTTATACTACTATAGTACATTTCATTTTGCATGAACTCATGGAGGACTTTCCAAGTATTTCTAACAGCATCCTGCTAATCATTTCTTCTAACAGTATTCCATCATAATCACATACCACTATCTATTCAGCTATTCCCCAAATTTATGGGCATTCTCTAAATTTCTAATTCTTGCCCCAAGTATTTTTACATATTTTTAGGTCTTTTTCCTTTTTAAAAATTTTTTTGGGGATTCAGGCCTAGTAGTGGTATTGTCAAGTCAAAGGATATGCACAATTTTATAAACCTTCGGGCACAGTTCATTTCTTCTGATCATTTATCAACTGGATAATAGAATAGACCTATATCTTAAAGAGGGAGACAACAAACACTTATAAACATGTATGCAGAAAAAGTAAAGAGTTAATAAGCACAAATAAATACAAAACAGTTATAAACAAGGTAGTTTGGGAGGCAGGAAGAACAGTAGCAGTTTGAGGGGATCAAGAAAGGCTTCAGGAGGAAGAGCTTAAAGGAAGAGAGGGACTCTGTGGCAGAGGTAAGGAGGGAGTGCATGTCAGAAGTGGGGACAGCTAGTGCAAAGGCACAGATATGATAAATGGGGTGTTGTGTGTAAGGAAAAGAGAGAAGGCCGGCTTGACTGGATCGAGAAATGCAGGAGGGAGAGTCATGTCCAATGAGGATGGAAAGGTCACTGGGGGACAGGCTGTGTAAGACTTTAAAAAGCTAAACAGAGAAATTTATATTTCATTACTGAATCGGTAGGAAGTCACTGCAATTGGTTGAGTAGGGGAGGCACATAGTCATGTCTACAGTTAAGTAAAATTATTTTGCTAAGAGACCAATTAAAAGGCTGTTACAATGATCTAGGCAAAATGAGAGAACCTCAACCCAGCTAATAGTGATGTGAGTGAGAAATCATATGAGAGAGATGCTGAAGAGGAGAAATGGCAAGATGTAGCAATTAGTTATTGGAGAGCTATGAGAGGAGTCCATGATTGCAAACTTGAGAGAATTAAAAGATGGTGATTCCCCCAAGAAAAATAGGAAGGTTTTGGAAGAGGATTTCAGGAGAAAGATGATGAATTCAATTTTAGATATGTTATGTTCAAGATGTCCATGACAATTCAGTTTGAAATGTGCACTAGGAGGCTGGTGATGTAAGACTAATGGCCAAGGCAGAAGGGTTAGACATATAAACCTGGCAATCTTCTGCACAGAGATGATAGTTAAACCTCTAGGAGTTGATGAGATTGCCAAGTGAGAAAGGAGCAGGAAAAGAGACCCTAGGGAAGAACAGTGAGAAACTGGACTGATGAGGAGAAGCAAAGGAGACTGAAGAGATCTCAGGCCTGCCATATCCCACAATACCTTGATGGACCAGCAAAGAATCTGAAAATTCTTGGAGGAGATAGGAACTTTCTAGGTCATTTAGTATGCCCCTCTCACTCCCACTGGAAGATGAGCCCCTCAACATCGTATCTCCTGTAAGTGTCATCTGGTCTATTTGTAAACATTTCCAGGGATAGGAAGCTAATACCATCAGAACACTGGCTCATTTTTAATGTTGTTGTCCTTCTACTGAGTCAGAATCTACATTCCTATTATTTCCATTTTCTAGTTCTGGTGCAATCATCTGGAAACATACAAAAGTCTAATCACTCTAAAACATATGGAAATATTTTAAAACAACTACTATTTCCTGAAAGCTAAAACACTCTCCTTTCCTTTAATTAACTTTTCCCCCCTGAGGCAGTTGGGTTTAAGTGACTTACCCAGGGTCACACAGCTAGGAAGTGTTAAGTGTCTGAGTTCACATTTGAAATCAAGTCCTCCTGACTTCAGGGCTAGTGCCCTACCCACTGTGCCAACTAGCTGCCCCCCTTTAATTGACCTTCAAATACCATGGTTTCCCTTCATTATCTAAGACTCACCCCCCCAAGTCTGCAGCAGTTTATTCATAAATTAGCCCAGATTTTTTCCTCACAAGTGAATTGATGTTTCCAGAAATCTAAGGGTTTTGCTACATTATAACATTACTATACCTCTTTAGGTAAAGTCAAACAATGGCTACAACCTCAGAATGCCCCCATTTTACACATAAGGACCTCTGCCCAATGATCATCACAAAGTAATAAATGGCAGAGGTAGGATTGGAACCTAGGTTGTCTGGCTTCAAATCAAGCATTGCTTCAGTTTCCTCAATTATAAAATGAGGATAATAATAGCATCTATCTCCAAAGATTGTCATACATGTCAAGAGGTATTTGTAAAATATATTTAACAGTGGCTGGCAAGCATTTAAGAACTTATTATGTGCTGAGCCCTGTGCAAAGTCCTTAGAAATAAAAAAAGCAACAGGTAATTCCTGTCTTCAAGGAGCTTATAATCTAATGGGGAGACAAAATATAAACAAATGTATACAAAGCATGCTATATATATATATACATATATATATATGTATATACACACAAATATGTAACATATGTGTATATATATAATGACAAATAGGCAATAATTAACAGAGGTACTATATATACATATACGTATATCCTTATTTCATTCCCTTTCCTCCTCCTGACGTACGCTATTGATAAGTATGTAATATTAAGAGAATGGTTTCCAACATATTAGGTGGACCCAACAAGGAATGGTTGTACTCTAAATTACTGGAATGAGTGCCCTCACTGAAAAAGCTCACAGTTTCATTACAACACTGGAACTAATAGAATGAGAGCAGAAATCAGTTTTCAGATTAGTAATAATAAAATCCTATTTGAGAGGTCTGGAGACAGTGTTAATAGAAAACATTCCCAGGCACCACCAGCAGTTCCAAGATAGTGCTTAGATAAAAGCATCCTAATTGCACTATGAAGCGAAGGCTCCCACAACTTTATATTATCTATCGAAGCAACTGAAGTTTACAGCCAATCACTGATAGGAAGATCCTGGTAATGGAACAGTCAGGAAAATGGCTCTCAAGTGGGCTGTGGTCTCTGAAATTATACACCCTAGAATGGATGGTTAGTGGTTTATCCACAGTTTCCTGTGTTACACTTTATAACTTTAAAAGGATACCACAGGGCTTTGACAAGCATGCTTTCACTGAAATCATATACAACATATCCTTTTGCCATCTGTATGTTTATCTTAGGCAAATTCTGTTCCTTTGGGGAAAAAAGACATAAGAGAAATGACTGCAAAGGCTATTTTATTTCAGTGCTACAAAATACATGAAC
Organism: Myrmecobius fasciatus; assembly: GCA_023553655.1. NCBI lineage: Eukaryota > Metazoa > Chordata > Mammalia > Dasyuromorphia > Myrmecobiidae > Myrmecobius > Myrmecobius fasciatus. The sequence goes on along the minus strand of JAJPUD010004742.1, from coordinate 84,257 downwards.
TTCTAACAAAATATTTTATATGAGGAAAAGACAAAAGATGACATACGGTAAATGGTAGCTCGTGTTAACTTAAATATCTAAGTGCCATATTTCACTTACATATGTCAAAATTATGGACTAAAGAATAAAAATTGCCTTGCATGCCTTCATCTAATAGAATGTAAAAATGCAGTTTGAAAGTGAGATTTCCCTAGTGTAAGCAAAATTGCAAACTATCATACATAGGGATTATTGTTGGACAAGGAGGTGGGCCCAGAACTGAACAAAATAAAGACAGTGAGAGAATTTGCAATTGGAAAGTTGGACCATGTTTTCAACATCTCCAAACTTCTCCATGGAACAAAAACCAAGCTTCTTTGTAATTCCAGGGTCCTTTGAATGATGCTATATGGTTTCTAATCATGAAATAAAAACAGATGACCTAAGAACAATGGAGAAACCCATGGTGGGCGTGAATAAGCAGTAGCATATAGCCAACAATAAATAGCATAGGCAGAAAGCAGCATAAAATATTTCAAAGAGATGCATGACTAGAAAAGGACAAATCCTTGTCAGGTAATGGGGCAGCTGGGCAGTAGTGGACAGATAGTAGTGGGCTTAGACTTAGGAAGATTCATCTTTCTGAGTTCAAATCTGGCCGCGTATACTTACTTAACCATGTTTGCCTTGGTTTCCTCATCTGTAAAATAAGCTCAACAGAGAAACGTCTCCAGTATTTTTGCTAAGTAAACCCCAAAGGGGTTGTGAAGTCGAACATGACTGAAAGAGCAGAACAATAACAAAGCCATGTAGCAAGAGCTAGGAACAGCACAAAAAACTGGCATGCTGCCCTGAGTCTCTGGAGCCTCGGGAAAGGTTCTCCCATATATCTGTTAGATTTCCTATGGAGTATTCAGGAAAGGATGTGGATAATAAGTCACAGTGGATAAGAAGGTGTGGATAGTTTGCCACCTGCCCTATTGGAGTGATTATCCACATCAGCAAAATCACTGAAGCATATATCACAAACACTAAACATTTAAGGAAGATATACAAAAAATAAGGGAAATTGGTGGAAGTCTTCACAATGTCCTATCCCATTTCTTACTGAGGTACAGAAGGAACTAACCCTGGTTTCTCAGCAACTAACAATCTATCAGAAAGAATGAAATAATTATACAAATTATTATAACATAATTTCTTACATATAGGGTAATAAACAATGAACAAACAACAAACTCCTTCCTATGACATTCACAAAGAAGCACAAAAAAATATACTAAGAGCTATGAAAAATTTGAAAAGCGAAGAAGTCATTTGAATAAGCAAGAAATAGCAAGAAAATGGTTCCCAGACCCTTGTATGGAGCCTCTTATGATAGACTCATGTGCATACATAGGGAAGAGCTAAATAAGACAAGAAGGTATTCTGAATTACTGGAAGGAGAAGCCTCATTGAAAGAGATCACAATTTTATTACATCACTGAAATAAAAAAGGTGAGAGAAGAAATCAATCAAATTAGTGATAATAATCATAATAAAATCACATTTGAGAGGTCTGGAGATCATGTTAGTAGAAAATATTCCCAGTCACTCAACAGAATTTCCATGATGGTGCTGAAATGAGAATACTCTAATTGCACCCAGGGTTCTCACAAAACACAATTTTATTTTATCAATAAAGGCACCTGAAGTTTATAGCCAATTAGACATGAAGATTTTGGTGACATGGTAATCAGAAGAATGCCTCTCAAGTGGGCTGTGATCTCTGATGTCATATACTACAGAATGGATGGCATACCTGACTTGGAACTTAAGGGAAGATATGATGGCAAGATTCTATCTACCAAAAGATAATTACTAAAAGGAATTAACTTTAAGTCATGGGCACTGAGAGGGACAGGATGAGGAAAGGAAGCAATGAGCAGTCAGTCCAATTTGGATAGAATGTAAAACATGAGAAAGATAATCCTATGTGAAAATATTGCTTAGTATTACATTGTGGAGAGCTTTAAACACCAAGATTGGATGTCTGATAAGCAAGGTGGAAAGGGAAATGATCAAGATTATTAGGATTATTTTGTAAGCCCCATTGTTAAAGACAGACTAAAGGAATGTATACATATACATATATTCGATTTGTCAAGTATTTTAACATAATTAACATGTAGTGGACTTCCTGTCATCTAGGGGAGGAGTGGGGACTAGGGGATAAAAGCTTTGTAAGGGGTCAATGTTGAAGAATTACCCATGCATATGTTTTGCAAATAAAAAGTTAAAAAAAAAAGACAGACTAAAGGAGAGAGAGTTTGGAAACAGAATGGCCTAATTAGGAGAAAATTACATAAGGAAAGGCAAGAATCAAACTAGCATGACTTTGATGAGGATCAGAATGAGAAAAAAGGCAGGAAAATGCAAGAACATTGTAGAAAGAAAATCAACAGGGCTTAACAACTGGTTAAATATGAAGGATAATGGAGAGGATGAGACTTGAGAATATTAGCAAATTCATTATCAACAGCAAAAGATAAAGAGATTAGATGGTTCATTCATTAGATTTTTAAGGAAGATGAGTCTAGTTTTTGGCAATGGAGACTTTGAAGTGACAATAGGGCATCTAAACGGAAATAAATATCAGATAAAGACAAATTCCAGATTGGAATTTAGGGCAGCATACATAAAGGAAATGGTCAAGTATGGAAGTAGGAATTTGGAATTGCCCACACAGATTACAATGTAAGCTAGAAAACAACACTACAGGAGAAAAGATACAAAGAGAAAGGGGACAAGAACATGGCAATGAGGATGGTTTCATTTAGGAGATGAGACATGAGGAGCCAAAAAATAAAAGGAAAAACTAAGACCAGAAAGTTTTGATGGAGTCAGATTTTGAAGAGGTCTAAATGCCCAGAGAAGTTTACCTTCAATCCTGGGGGAACAAAAAGCCATTATATTTACTTGAATGTGGAAGATGAAATGAAGAAGAATCAGGTAGGGATATGCTCAGAACTACTTTGGAGGAAAATCACTTTGGCAATTATGTGGAAGATGGATTAGAGTCAGAGAAGACTTGCCAAGGAGACCAATAAGGAGGTTCAGTCAACAAGTGATTAGGAACAGAACTTGAGGAATGGTCATTTGGGCATAGAGATATCCTAAAATGAGGAACAACATTCATTCTCCCTCCCCACCGAATGCAAAGACAAGGGCTCTAAGGTTACAAATCTGGATGGCCAAAAGGAGGATGTGGCATTGCTGGCAGAAATCAAGAAGCTGAGATGAGTTAGTGGTGCAAGGAGATAATGTGTTCTGACTCCAACCCATAGAACTGACAAGAACACCGGGATAAAAGAAAGATCAGGAGATATGTCCCCAACTAGAGGGGATCACATGGATAATAATCTAGTAAATAAGAATGAAAGGAAGAAGTCATACAGGTAGGCAGAGAACCAAAACAGAGCACTGTCACAAAACCCAAAGAGAACAGAATCCAGGATGGTGGCTGGCAGCATCCAATTCAGCTGAGATCCAGGAATAGGAAAGATGAGACAATGATGTGTGAATTAAGATATCATGAATAACTCTGAAGAGAGGTATGTTAGTGGTGTTACCAACTTATGTGGAAAGGTTTTAGAGGAGAATAATACCAGAAAACAGGAAAGTTATGAAAGTAGGTGGCTTCCACTCTTCAATAGATAAGTGGTCAAGGGATATGAACAATTTTCAGATGATGAAATTAAAACCATCTCTAGTCATATGAAAAGTTGCTCCAAATCACTATTGATCAGAGAAATGCAAATTAAGACAACTCTGAGATACCACTACACACCTGTCAGATTGGCTAAAATGACAGGAAAAGATAACGATGAATGTTGGAGGGGATGTGGGAAGGTTGGGACACTAATACATTGTTGGTGGAACTGTGAACGGATCCAACCATTCTGGAGAGCAATTTGGAACTATGCCCAAAAAGTTGTCAAACTGTGCATACCCTTTGACCCAGCAGTGTTTCTACTGGGCCTATATCCCAAAGAGATCTTAGAGGAGGGAAAGGGACCCACATGTGCAAGAATGTTTGTGGCGGCCTTTTTGTAGTGGCTAGAAACTGGAAACTGAAGGGATGCCCATCAATTGGAGAGTGGCTGAATAAATTATGGTATATGAATGTTATGGAATATTATTGCTCTGTAAGAAACGACCAGCAGGACGTTTTCAGAGAGGCCTGGAGAGACTTGCATGAACTGATGTTGAGTGAAACGAGCAGAATCAGGAGATCATCATACACAGCAACAACAGTATTACATGATGATCAATTCTGATGGACATGGCTCTCTGCAACAAAGAACTGTCTCAAACCAGTTCCAATTGTTCACTGAAGAAAACCATATAGACCCAGAGAGAGGGAAACGAAATATGGACCACAACGTAACATTTTCATGATCTCTATTGACATTTGCTTGCATTGTGTTGCCTTTCTCTGATTCTTTTTTTTCTTGTAGATAGGATTTTTCTTGCATAACTTCTCAAGCATTTCAACATTATTAGCATGTAGTGGACTTCCTGCCATCTAGGGGAGGGGAGGGGACTAGGGATAAAATTTGTAATGGAAAGCTTTGTAAAGATCAATGTTGGAGAACTACCCATACATATGTTATACAAATAAAAAGCTTTAATAAAAAAAAAAAAAAGAAAGAAAGTAGGTGGCTTCTTCAAGGGCTGCACTGGGAAAGTGAAAAGACAAAGGCAAATTACTTGCAGGGATGGAAGGATCTAGTGAGGTTTCTTTTTTAAAGAATGGAGAAGACTTAAGCTTGCTTGGAGGCAGTAAGAAAGAACCAGTTACCTAAGGAGACAATGAAGATTAGATGCAAAGAAGGAATGATTATGGGGGAAATCTGCTAGAGAAAATGAGAGGTGATAAGATCGAAGAAAAATGCAGAAAGTTTGGCCTTGAGGGAAAAGATCATTATTTCACCAGAGACTGGAATAAAGGAGGTACTGGTAGAAGTGGTCAGGTAGGAGAACAGGTATATGGTAACTAGGGGGTAGGAGATAAGGTAAGAAGGAATTGGCAAAAAGTAGTCTCGATTTTTAAATTAAGTATGAAGTGAAGAAGAAAGAAGTTTGCAGCAGCTTCTGTAGAAAGAAACTCAATTTTGTTGTTCCATAATTTTCAGTTGTGCCCGACTTTTTGTGAATTTACTTAGGGGCTTCTTGACAAAAATACTGGAGAGATCTGCCATTATAGTTAATTTTATAAATGAAAAAACTAAGACAAACAGGGGTAAGGATTGCACAAAGATTAAGTGTCTGAGGCCAAATCTGAACTTGGGTCTTGTTGATTCCAGGACCAATACTCTATTCACAATGCCGCTTAGCTGGTCCATGGGCTCAATTAGGCAAGAGTCAAGTGACAGCAAGTCGAGTCTTGCTGCACTGAGACAGCAGCTGAAGTCACACATTGTCCTATCCCTGCCTCCTAGGCTACCTCAATATCCACCTTTTCCATTTCTATTTAAATACTGCAGAGCATCAATAGATGATCTCCTGCATCTACAGAAGAGGTTTATTACAAAGATATGTCATCTTATTTCAATCAGACTTTATCCAGACCTTAAACTATATTCAAGTTAGATTATGTTCAAATAGGAACCTGGAACTAAAAAGTGTTAAATTTATTTGGTATTAGAAATCAGTGAAACAGAAGACATAAGCAAGAATCAGAAAAAAATGTGCTTTATAATTTAACAACTGTAAAAATACAAGCTATAGAATTAAAGACAATATAACTTGTCAGTCTGAAATGAAGTACTACATATGAATTCAAAAAATGAGAGATAGATAATAGAAATCCAACTGAGTGACTCATCCAGGAGTCTTACACCTCAGAGAAAAAAAATGCTTTTTTTTCACCCCTATTAACTTTATTTTTAATACACATTGCTTTATGAATCATGTTGGGAGAGAAAAATCAGAGCAAAAGGGAAAAACCATGGGAGAGATTAAAAAATAAAAACAAACAAACAAAAAAAGAAGTGAAGGTAGCATGTGTTGATTTACATTCAGCCTCCTTAGTTCTTTTTCTAGATGCAGGTGGCATTTTCTGTCCAAAGTCTGTTGGAATTGCTTTGGATCACTGAACTATTGAGAAGAACCAAGTTTTTCATAGCTGTTCATCACATTCTTGCTGTTATTGGGTATAATGTATTACTGGTTTTGTTTTGTTTTGCTCAGCATCAGTTCGTGTAAATCTTTCCAGACCTTTCTAGAATTAGCTTTCTCATCAAGGGAAAAAAGCTTACAGAACCAAAAGCTGTGAATTACTGCTCCATTACTTTTCTGTTTACATGAGCTTCACTACCAGTGTACACTAAGTTTGAGCCCATTCTTTCCATGGGCTGTCAATTTATAGGAAAATGTATCTCAAACTTTGGCTGGAGAGGTGAGGACTTATGTGAGTTTATTTTCTCAAACTTTCTCAAGTTAACAAGTTATAATTTTCTAATTTCTCTAAATATGGCATCATATTAACTGCAGAAAGTGACACTTTTTCCCCCAATGTCTATAATTATTCTTTTGCTTTCTTTCTTTTGTCACTGCTATAGCTGGCATTTATAATACAAATGCTATTTTTATATAATATTCTTAATATATGCCTTTTAAAATAAAGAAAAGGCTAGGTCTACTGACTTATTTTCAGTTCCAAATTCTATTCTTTACTGTACCTCCTTCCACTATTAAGAAGTAAGAAATATAACCATCATAGATATAAAGTCATGCAAAACATATTTGACATTTTCTTATTTAAAAAAGCAAGAAAAAGCAATTAAAAATGTGTTTCAATCAACACTTATTTTTCTAGCTCTATAAAATGAGTCTTTGCTATTCATATCAGTATGGCATTGAATAATAAAATTAAATTAAGCAATCTTTTTTTATTATTTGGACTTGGCCTACCTATAAGCAATTAACGTCTCCAATTTTTTAGATCTCTCTTTGTGTCAACAGTGTTTTGTTGCTGTAGTCATGTAATTCCTGTGCATGTTTTAGCAGGTAGATTTCCAAGTATTAGTAGTTGTCTTAAAGGAATTTATCTATAACTTCCTGCTTAATTTTTCTAATAATAGACACGTTCATGATTTATGTGAGTTTTTCTCAAACTTTCTCAAGTTAACAAGTTAATTATCTAATTTCTCTAAATATACCATCATACTAACTGCAGAAAGTGATAGTTTTGTTTCCTCATTATCTATATTTATTGTTTTGCTTTCTTTCTTGTCATTGCTATAGCTGGCATTTCTAATACAATACTGAATGAAATGGTAATGAGGAACATTCTTGTTTTCACCCCTGATCTAATCATAAAGGTATTTATTATCATTATAAATATTATTTGTTTTTGGTTTTATGTAGTTACTACTTATTTTTTTAAAAGTTCCATTTCTTCCTGTACTTTCTAGTGTTTTGTAATAGAAATAGGTATTGTGCTGTCAAAAAGCTTTTTTTGCCTCTGGTGATACAATTATGAATTTTTGCTGTTTTTGTTATTGATAAGGTCAATCTTGCTCATAGTGTTGCTAATATTGAACTAGCCCTGCATTCCAACCTAATCATAGTATATGTGATATAGTGCTATAATCTCCTTACTGATATTTTATTTAAAATTTCTACATCAATGTTCATTAGAGAAATAAGTTGATACTTTTATTTCTGCTTTTATTTTCACTGGTTTACATATCAAACCCATATTTGTCTCATAATAAAAATTTAAATTCAAAATAATTTTCAATAATTTCAAATAATTTATAATACTTGGAGTTAATTGTTTGTTAAATGTTTTATAGAATTCACTTGCAAATCCATTTGGTCCTGGGGGATTATTTTCCCCTTAGCTTAGGAAGCTCATTTATGTTTTGTTCAATTTCCTTTTTTAAGATAAGATTACTTAAGTATTCTATTTCCTCTTCTATTAAAATCTGAGGAATTAATATTTTTAAAAATATTCATCTATTTCATTTACATTATCAGTTTATTGGCATATAGTTAAACAAAGCACCTCCCAATAATTGTTTTAATTTCAGCATCACTGTTCATTTATGCTTTTCATTTTTGATGCTAGCATTTTTCTTTCCTTTTTTAAATCAAATTAGCCAATGTTTGACTATTTAAATTTTTTTTCAAAAAAACAAATCCAATTTAAATTTATTGTCATTTTTTTTCAACTTTCAATTTTATCAAACTTTCCTTGGATTTTTAGAATCTTTATTTTAGTGTTTAACTGAAAATTTTTAATATATTCTTTTTCCTAGGACTTTTTTTTAGCTGAATGCCCAATTAATTGATTAGCTCTCTCTTTTATTAATGAAAATGTCTAGAGATATAAATTTTGACTCTGAGTACTGCTTTGGCTGCATCCCACAGATTTCAATATTTTTTTATTATTATCATTATCTTAAATGAAATTGATTGTTACTATGATTTGTTTTTTTATTTCTTTTATATTTTGAATCAATATTCATTTTTGATATTGGTCTATAATTTTCTTTTATTGAAGCTTTTTATTTTCAAAACGTATGCACAGAAAATTTTCAACATTCACCCCTACAAAACCTTGTGTTCCAAAAATTGTTTCCCTCCCTTCCCCCTTCCCCTCTCCTAGATAGCAAGTAATCCAATATATATGTTAAATATGTTGTGGAAACAATGTATAGAAGAAATGCACATTATGCTGCACAAGAAAAATCAAATCAAAAAGGAAAAAAAAATGAGAAAGAAAACAAAATTCAAACAAACAACAAAAAAAGGGAAAATGCTATGTTGTGAACCACACTTAGTTCCCACAGTCCTTTCTCTGGGTAAAGATGGATCTCTTCATCACTGGCCTGAATCACCTCATTTTTGAAAAGAGCCATGTCCATCAGAATTGATCATCATATAATCTTGTTGCTGGGTATAATGATCTCCTGATTCTGCTCATTTCACTCAGCATCAGTTCACGCCAAGTGTCTCCAGATCTCTCTGAAATCATCCTGGTCGTTTCTTACAGAACAATAATATTCCATAATTTTTATATATCATAATTTATTCAGCCATTCTCCAACTGATGGGCATACACTCAGTTTCCAGTTTCTGGCCACTACAGAAAGGGCTGCCACAAACATTTTTGCACATGTGGGTCCCTTTCCCTCCTTTGTCATCGTCTGGGAATACAAACTCAGCAGAAACATTGCCCAATCAAAGGGTATGCAGTTTGATGGCCCTTTGGGCATAGTTCCAAATAGTTGCCCAAAAATAGTTGGATCAGTTCACAACTCCATCAACAATGTACCAGTGTCCCAGTTTTCCTACATGCCCTCAAACATCTATCATAATCTTTTCCTGTCGTCTTAGCCAATCTGGGAAGTATATAGTGGTGCCTCAGAGTTGTCTTAATTTGCATTTCTCTGATCAATAATGATTTAGAGCACCTTTTCATATGAGTAGAAATGGTTTTACTTTCTTCATCTGAAAATTGTCTGTTCGTATTCTTTGACCATTTAGCTATGAGTTATTTTTTGACCCACCGATTCTCTAGAATTAGTTTCCAGTTATTTTTATTTTATACTTCAAAAGTCATTTACTGAAGGTAATTTTTATTGCATCATGGATCAAAAAAGGTTATTTAACATTTCTGCTTCTCTGTACTTATTTTTGAGGGTTTTGTGACCCAATACACAGTTAATTTTTGTGAAAATTCCAGCCATAGATAAGAAATAGGCATGTGCTTTCTATTTCCAATCATTATTCTCCAAAGTTCCTACATATCTAACTTTCCTAAAATTCTATTTATCTCAACTTCTTTCTTGTTTATTTCATGGCTAGATTTGTCTAGGTATGAAAGGGGTCAGCTGAGTTCTCCCACTAGTATAGTTCTACTATTCATTTCCCCTTGTAATATTTGATTTTTCCTTCAAAAATCTGGATGCTATGCCAAATATGGTACATCTATGTTCAGTATTGATATTAACTCATTGTCTATGTCTTTGGTACCTCTTAGCAATATGTAGTTTCCCTCACTACCTCTTTTAACCAGGTCTATCTTTGCTTTTGCTTTGTCTGAGATCACAATTGCTATTACAATATTTTTATTCCAGCTGAAATACAATAGATTATGCACCAATCTCTTATTTTAATTCTTTTCCTTTCTGTTTCAAGTGTTTCTTTTAAATAACATATTGTGAGATTCTAGTTTCAAATCCATTCAACTATTTTTGGATGAGTTCATCCCACTCATATCTACAGTTATGATAGTTAACTGTGTATTTCCTTCCATCCTATTTTCTCATATTTAGCCTTCTTTTTTTTCCACTGTCCCCTCCTCAAAAGTCTGCTTTGCTTCTAACTATTGCCCCCTTTATTTTACCCTTCTTTTATTCTATTCCCCACTTCCTCTCATTACTTTTTCCTCCTACCTCCCTGTTTTGTAAAATATATTTCTATAAGTGAATGAATATGTATATACATTCTTTCCTTCTTGAACTGGGAGAGCTGACAGTGAAGTTCAGGCATTACCCACTTCTTACCCAGAATTTTCCCTTCCATAGTATAAACTCTTCTTTATGTAATTCTTTTTTATGTAAATTAATTGTCCCCATTCTCCCTCTCCTTTTCCCCTTCTCCAAATGCATTACTTTTTCTCAACTTTTCATTATTCTTGTGAGGTCAACCCAACATAATAGATTCACACCTATGCTCTTTAAGTAGATACCTTTTAGTTGCCATAATGATAAGACAATTCTTAGGAATTAAATTTATCATCTACCAAAAAAGAAATACAATCCAAGATAGTCAGCAATCCTTTGGGAACTCAACCTACCAGTATAATTTCAAGTTGGGAGAATAGCTTCAGAAGAGAACATATACATGCTTTCTGATTACATATTCAATGTTTCTCAGTGACCTGGTTTGGCCTTTTCAGATAAACTAATGTCCTTCCCACATATAGCACTCTGACTGTAACTGGTTCAGGCATATCTTTATCTTATTTTCCTAAACCCATCAGTCTAGCTCATTTTGGTCAAGAGATAGCCAATTTCAACAATTCAAGTTAAGTTCCTTTACTGCTCTCTACTAAACCCACTTAAGAAAAAACAATCACTAACTATTCCATTCCAATCACTAACCAGTGATGAGCTTTTTATTCTTAAGTCAATGAGCATATCTCTCAATGCTCTTTAAAAGCATCTAACCCTGCCTGCCTTCCAGACCCCTCCTCCCCGGGGGCTTTTTGTCAGGCTAATCATAATTATGGTTTTTTGCTCACTAGTTGTAGTCAGGAAGCCTAAGGCTCCCAGTGCATACAAATTGTGGTAAGGTAAAAGAAGCCAAGTATGGAGAGAAAGTGGCCTTTGGAAGGAGGGCATTCCCTGTGATGCCCTTTTCCTCATCCCAAATGCACGATTAGGGCATGACTTGGAGTGGAATATTTGTCCTCATTCAGTCATTTGCAGACTTAATTGTGGACACATCTGCTTCCTCTCCTCCCTTCCTTTCAAATTCAAAGCTCACAAGGTTTCTTTCCCAAACTGTCAGCTTCAAACCCTACTTTCTATAACAAAACAGAGATCTCTATTTGTGGCACAGAACACTTACAAGTGGTAATGTACAGTGGAGAACACCTGAAATTGGCAACATCAATATCCCAGAACAATGGAAAGGCTGAATTCAATCATTCCAAGTGCCACCTACTCTACTACACCCACACACCCACACACTGACACATCCACACACCCACACACACACCATGCAGGACAAATAAATGCTGACATTAGCAAATTACTGCTTGAGAGCCTCCCCTAAAATAGTCTCTGATGCTTACTAACTGCAAAAATGTGGGTGAGTCCCCTAACCTCTCCAAGCCTTAATTCTGTCATCTGTCAAATGGGGATAATAATACCTATCTTACAGGATTGTGCAGCTCAAATTAAAAATCTGTAAAAAAAAATTTAGAAAGTTTAGCAGGGGAGAGGATTCTGGGAAGATGCAGAGCAGGACAAAATTCCAAGCTCTCCAGATTTTTCCCGCAAGGCAGGGGTGCTGCTGGCCACTGGCACTTACAAGAGGACAGAGTTCTTGGATTGGAGTCCACCAGAACATAGGGGAGAACCAAAGAAGGACCTGAGGTCAGAGGCACCAGGACTAGAGGTGAATACATCAACAATATGCTAGAAATTCTAAAAAAAAAAAAAAAAAAAAAAAAAAGAACAAGCAAAGGAAAAAAAAAAAACTAACCACAGCAAGTTACTGTGGGAATAGAGAAGACCAGGGTTCATCTTCAGAGGAGGGTACTGAAGTAAAGGCCTCTCCTACCCCAAAGAGTAACATTAAATGGTCATCTATCCAAAAAAATTCACAGAACTCAGAAGACTGTAAAAATCAAATGAAAGAGATTGAGGAAAAATTAAAAAATAAAAACAATCCAAGAAAAGCAAGATGATAATGAAAAAAGTCAATTACCTAGAAAAGAAGATCCAAAGTCTTAAGGAAGAAAGTGATTCTTTGAAAATTAGAACTGGGCAAGGGGAAACCAGTGGAGTTATAAGAGACCAAGAAATAATAAAACAAAATAGAAAGAATTAAAAAATAAAAGAGGTGACATCTCATATGAAAAATAATAGATCTAGAAAACAGATCAAAAAAACAAGACATAACAATAATTAGACTACCTAAAAATTACAATAAAAAAATCTTGATGAAATAATATAAGAAATAATTAAAGAAAAATGTCCTGAAGTGTTAGAACAACAGAGTAAAATTACCATCTGAAAGAGATTTTATAAAGACCTACAAAAACATCATGGCCAAATTTTGAAGCCTCCAGGTTGGTGGTATAAAAGAGAGTTGTAGTAATCTTGTGATTAGCAGATTCTTTCACCCTTGTTCTTCTCCAAATTAGCCTGACTTTTCTGATACATGATGATCGTGACCATTCCCAATCACTTTTAACAAATGTTTAGGTATTTACTTATGACAGTTGAAAAGTAAGCTTTCTTTAAGTATTGGAAAAGTGTTGTTCTAGACAATTTTGAGATAGACAATAAGTAAACTAGGTTTATCAGAATGGATTATTAATGGCTCCCAAGATTTAAGAAGGACACAAGGTAAGCCCTTCCTGGAAGTTCCTTTCCTCTAAAACATTATTTCTACATTTCAGTAGTCCAACAGGTCTTGATTCCCTTGCTTTCAGAGAGTACATCCAACAGAATTGTAAAACAGATAAAGGAACAACAATGGCAAAACACTATTCTCATCTATTTTGCTAATCTGGATCCTACAATAATTGCTACAAAAACAACCTTACACCTGAGATAGATATTCTGGACTTTCCACCAGCCTCCCAGCACTATAAAACCACAAGAAAACTATCATTCTTTATTTATAGCTGATCATTTTGGCAGATGCCAACTAAAATTCTGTTATCACATTTTTAATGTGCCCTAGAAAAATCAACTAAAGGGAATGATTTAAAGGTCTTTCCTCAGGAAAATAAAACAAATGAAAGAATCACCAGTTCATAGTGTCTTAGCAGCTCTGTTTCAAAAACTTTTATGGCCTTAAGATCCACAGTTTCAATCATGTTTTTGTTTGTTTTGTTTTTATTTTGTTGTCTCCTTATTGTTCAAGACTAAAGAGAAAGTGCTGACCTGCTTTGTAGTAGGACTTTACTCTCTTTGGAACATCCCTCTACCAATGAAATGACATGTCCAATTCCTAATTCTTTCTTTGTTAAAATTCAGAAAAGCTGAAGTACCTAGAAAAAAGCCTCATTTTAATAACCTTAAAAAGTTTTGAAGAAACATTGCCCCCTGGTGGCATTAAATGAAATAAGAGCTTATTCAGGAGGAAAAAAAATGAACATTTAATGAACAACAAAGTATCCTTTTTCGTTTTATGGAGATTGTTTTTGGTGTTTCTTTTAAAACATTTATTTCAAAAATAACTCCTGAGGTTTTTCCCTACTATCAGAGTCACATGGTATAAAGCCAATATTAATATACATTTAATCAAATGTGCCAAGTAAATAATATAATTTGTTCCTAATATTCACCTGGAGAAATTCCACTTTTCTCACACTATAGTACAATTGGTTTATTTCTCTAGTATTCAAAATACTCAAAATCAAAGGAGCATAGGGCTTTATATCTAAAGGGGAAGTTGGACATCCTCTGGTCCAATTTTCTTATTTAGATCCATGAAATGATTTGCTAAACTCCAGGTTCCTCTTTTCATGAAGGCTATATTGTGTGCATAGACTTGATTTACAATTATTTTCATACCTTTCAGCTCACCAAACACAATCAAGACTTAAAACTCGAACAAGACTAACAAACATAACTTCAAACTCCACTGAATCTTAATATCAAAGGAAAATCAGAAAAATTCAAGTCATTAATTGGTGTCATCCATTTATAGAGAATGTGTAATAAGATTAATGTGAGCCACAGCAAAGTGAAACTGTCTAACAAAGCGGCCCATGAGTCTTGAAAGGTTGCAGAACTACAATTCGGAACTTGGATTTCTCACAAAATTGTTTTAAACTTTAGTTTAGCTTAATGTTTAATGTCTAAGAATGAAGTAAATAGAAGGTAGCAAAAGGAATGAAACATTATAGCTTAAGTCTTGTCTCTTTTAAATTATTCTAAAAGAAGTGAATTTCTTTTGCTAAGACACAAAACCCAATACTTCAAATATTAAAGATCATGGCAATTAAAAAAAAAGATAAATGCTAATTTAACACATAATGAAAGCTGTATTGTTTTTATTTTGTTTTGGGTATTTTTGTGCATATGAAAATAAACTACTCAAAGGAAAGCCAATTTCTAAAAGATAATTCATTTGTTCTGGTTACCTTTTCAATGATTTCATAGCATTCTTCCAGCTTTCGATGTCTATCTTTCAAATTTTTACATGCTGTATGATAAACAGTCAACCATTCCTGGTAGACATCCTCAGATAGATCCGCATAGGCAACACAAAGTGTTCTCAAGCCTGAAGAACAGCAAATATAGAAAACATAGAATAATCATGCCCTTGTCAGTTCAGAGGAACTTACCACTTAAAAACAAAAACCAAAAGTCTTCTCTCACATCCCAAGCTTTATGAAGTCTTTCAATGGTTCCTGCTATTTTTTCAGTGCTTAGAATTTCACAGGTATAATGAACTCCTAGTACAGAAAGTCCCTCGACCTCTGCGCCTCTGGGTAGTTTACCTATAACTTACAGGCTTGGAGACTTGCCTAGGGTCCCAAGAAGTTAAATGTCTTGCCCAGGATAAAAACAGTTAGTCCATGATAGATGCAAAATTTAAACCTAGGTTTCCTGACTCTAAGGCTGGCCTCTATCCATATTGTCTCATTCCCTCTTTATTTTGCAACTCAACCAAGTAATAATCCAGCAGCACAGCACTAGCAGACTTGTTTGACATCTTCGAGAACCTTTGGTGGGAATGAAGAAGGGAAAAATTAATTGTCTCCCAAGAATTGCAGCTATTTATTGTTAACAAAGCCCAGAACTTTTAAAGTCAAATCTCTACTTTAGAAGAGTTGCCTTCTATTACTTACTGCAACTCCCTTCTCTTATTTGTCCGGGGCACACTTAATGTTTATTAAGACAGCCATCAAAGGTACCAGGTCCTTCAGTTAAGAGATCTTTGCTTTTATTCGATAGACATAAGCATGTCAGAAACAGGAGCTCCCAAGCTCAAATATGATCTTGGGCAAGAGAGTCTATGTCACCTTCACAAGCAAGGAAGATGGTAATCAGAAGCCTGATTTAAAGCATCTCCTCAGAGAATGCTTGGGGATAGTCACTATGGGTCCAGTGTCCGTAATGGAAGAATGAAAAGTCAGCATTCAACAAAAGATTGAGCCCACTAACTTAGGGGCTAGTTCAGCTATATACTTATTGAAAGCTTCTTTAAGTCAGAAAATGATACGCGAGGAAATCAAAGCAGGCCATTTTCTACGCCTAAGTTCCTATAATCATGGGCAAGCCTTGGGCACCAGCCCCAGACACACTGAATAGTCCATAATGAATTGTAGATTCTCTACAGTAATGAAGGAAGTACATAGAAAATGATGGGAGTTTTAAAAACTGCAATGAGATACATGTATTCAGAATTACAAACACTTCAACTTTTGACCCCATCTGGAAGTGTGATTACTGGCTAAATAAAAGAAGTACTATTCAAGTATAAGGTGTTATTGTTGATATTCATTTTATTATTAATTATAACAATATCAAAAATAGTTTAACATAACTTACCTTCCGTTGCAAAATATTCAAGATGACACAAAGTTTGTTCTGTGAACTCAGAATTCTCTGACAATCTCTCAAAAATCACATTATCCTATCAAAGAGGAAGTCATCACATATAAAATAATTCAATATTTCAATCTTCTAAATACTATCTTAGAGCTTTATGTTTTCTACCTAATGAATTAAAAAGTATTTTGAGAAGCCCTGATAAGAATAGTTGAATTCCAATCCACAAGAAATGATGAACTTTGAACTTCAAAGTGGTTGGATTCTTTAGGATCAGAGTCTGAGTGAAAAAGCACCTCAGAGAACAGCCGATCCAGCTTTTTCATTTTACACATGAGGAAATCAAGGGCCAAACAGTTTCAATGACTTGTCTCAAGTCACCTGGGCAGAAAGAAGTAAAATTTGTATTGGAATCTAGTTCCTATGATTCCACATTTAGTACTTTTCCCTCACCAAATCTGGTAACTATGAAACAAACCAAAAATGTACATTTTTTTATAAATTGCAGAGCAATATCTAGTTTAACATTGCAGAGCATCTTTTTCTGACTGTTCTGTGGCATTAGAACAAAGACCCATTTAGGTTTTCTGATTTCTATGTGAATAAGAATAGAGAGCTCTAAACCTTCTAAGATGTAATTCATCCTTCTTTCAAAATTAGTCTTCACATATAGGAATTGGACAAAATCAAATGTTCTTAACCCAGGATCTACAAATTTGTTTTAAAGACAAGTGTGTGTGTGTGTGTATACACTCACAAGATATAAATATATATGTACATGTTTAAAGAAAGAGACATATACACCCTACCAACTCCACAATCTATTATATTGTTAACTGAATTTGAATATGATTGGTTTCATTTGTAATTTACATATTTTATTTTGTACATTTAATAACATTTTTCTAACAAGTCTATATACTTCCCTGGTGTCAAAGGTGCAGTGTCACTGTACCATCTAGCTGCCCCTAGATCATTGTTAATGTCCTTTCCCACTGAGACAATCAAAGGTTTTATTTTTATACAAGTCCAACTATTTTTAACCCTCTCAATTTCTCTTGTTGTGAAGGTTGCAATACTCTAACAGACACATTTATAAAAATCTAGTAAGAATGTTTTCAAAAATAGCATGAACAACAAAATGTTATGCTAGCATTCTAAATGTCGGCATTTAAAATGAGATTCTTAAGAGCACAGATATACTAAATGCATGCCTAGATATGAATACATGCAGACATGTGGCATTTTATCTTTTTTCCTCCAGTCAGAGGCACTGTTCAGATAAGACTCCATGCCAGTTTCCCCCAAGTAGCACTGCCTTTTTTTGGACTAGATATTGAAAGTAGCAGGCATCCACAGCTCCTAATTTTTGCCTCACAGGATCAGGGACAGTACTTATTGCACATCACCACTAAATAATAACCAGAAGACTAACTTAGGATCACTTTCCAAGTCAAATCAGAGAGAATTATGAGCCACAAGTCTCACTAACTCTTAGCTATTGGATGAGGTGCAGCATCTCTGACCTGGAAGAAGTCTCCAAATTTATCGAGCCCCCACCCCACTTCTCATACAATGCCTGACTGCACCACCCTGAAAAGGGACCTCCAAGGCTCCCTGGGAGATTTCTAGGGCCCAGAAGCCCCTTAGTTCCCAGAAAAATCGCTAAGCCTTGTGCACAGTTCTCCTTATTAGCAAGTTTCTTGTGCTTCTATCGAACCGAAGTTTGCCTTTCTCCGAGTTCTGTCCCCTAGGTACAAGGCTCACCACTCCTCCACATGACAGCGATCCTGTCTTCCCCCTCCCTCACTGAGCCTTCCTTAATAAAGGCCTTCCAACACCACGTTTTTCACCTCTCTTTATGTAGGATGGCTCCAAGTCTTCACACCACTGGCTGCCCTCCTTGAGTTGTAAAGTTCATCCACTTACTTCCTAAACTGTGGTACCCCGTATTTCTCCAAACAACTAAGAGGTGCAGGTGGGAGAGCACAGGACCTGAAGTCAGGAAGACCTGAGGCTCCAAATCCTGCCTTAGTAGCAACATGACCCTGGGAAAACCATTTCATTTCTCTCAGCCTCGGTTTTCTCATTTTCAAAATAAGAATAACAATATTACCACTTATCTCACCAGGTGATTGTGTGAATCAAGGAGAAAAAATGTATAAAGGGCTTTGCAAACCTTAATAAGATATATAAATATCAACTATTGTTCTTATTCATGTGGCTTAAGGCTGAAGGCCAAAGGGCTTTGTACCCTTTGTACATTTTCTTTATAACAACCTTCTATCTAGCTTATCTTGGCTTGCCATCTATTAAAACTCCATCTTTCTGACATAAATTGATGAGTAGCCCATCTACGGAATGCTGTGCTTATATGCCATTTCCCAGCTAAGCAATGAAATAACTTTCATAGGATCACAGGACTTCAACTTAAAAAGGACAGAAGTCATCCTGAAAAAACAGACCCTTTCCATGACATAACCAAAAAATGGTCATCTCAACTTTTTCTGAGAACCCATGGAAAGAGAGGGTCCCATTTGTGAGAGACCCCTTCTGGAATAATTAGGAATAGAAATAATTTTTTCCTAAAATCAAATCTAAATCTGCTTCCTTGATATTTCTACCTGTGACTCCTAGTCCTATCCTATGAACCTAGTAAAATAAGTCTGATCCATTCTCCATGTGATAGTCTTAAATAAGTTATGAAACTGCCTTCCTTTAAGTCTTCTATCACACACACTAAACATCCAAGGTCGTTATAGGACCTAGACATTTTTCCCCATCTCACTGAAAAGGTTAATTTGGAAAAGAAGATGGACTCTAATAGTGGACACCCAGAAGGGGACTTCTGTTAAACAAGCTAAACATTCCCAATTCCTACAACTAAACCTCACATGGCAAAAACTAAAGGTCACCTCATTCCATTTTATCCATATTATTCTGAAGTTATGACTCCCAGAGAGTGCTTTAGATGTGTTCTGACCAGAAGAGAAGAGAGTTCTCCCTAGTTCTGGACTCCAGGCTTCTTTTAATACAATTTAATTATTGCATTAGTTTTTGTGACAAACACAATTCATATTGAACTCAATGTTTACTTAAACCCCCAGACTTTTATTTAAAAAAACTTTCCTCTGGCCATATCTTTCCATCTTTTCTCTGTAAAGTTGATTATTTTTATCTAAATATACAACTTCACATTTATATTTATCATTTTATCTTATTAGATGTGGCCCATTACTCTAGCCTGTCAAGTTCTTTTTAGATCTGGACTTCATCATCCAGTATGTTAGTTACTCCTCCTTTCTCACTTTGTGTCATTTGCTAATTTTGATATGACCTCTATCTCATCAATACAAGAATCATCAATCATGATCAGCATTCCCCCCCCCATAGAATCAATATAAAATTAGTCACCCACATATGAGACTGGGAACATGAAAAGGAATACCATAAGAAGCTATTAGTGCCAAAACATTTGTAGCATTTTCTGGATGGCAAAAGACAGCAAATTCAAACTGCAATGCAAGCAACCATTCCTGTACTTACAGCTCCTTTGCAATAGAGGCGAATTTGTCCTGCCGGAGTTCGAACAATTACCGACATTCTTTTTCTGTCACTACAACGAAAAAGAAATTATCATTAGTCTCTTTTCCTGCTCAAACTACCAAATGACTAAGCTAAGATCACAAGCAACTTAAAAATATTTTATTTTGTTTAGGAGGTGAAAGAAAGCAGAGAGAATAGGTGGAAAACTTTAACAGAGCTTCAATAATCAGTTTGCTGCTGACAAAATAATGTTGGATTGGTTACTATACTGCTTAAGTGGCCAGATGCATTCATTTTCTCCTTTATCGTAGCTAGGAATTGAATATTGCCTAATATGGTAAAAACTATTTTTAAAATGATCAAATGAGAAAAAAGATGCATATTTCTATTAATTTCAGGGAATAATTAGTTGATGATTTCCTAGTAAATTAAGTAATTTATTAATAATAATATTGAGAGATAACAAGAATTTCCTTCATTTAAAATATTTCATAAATATTTATGTATATGCATACATATATATGTATGTATAAATGTATATATAAACACATTCATACACACTCCTCTAACTTATTTAATAGATGTCTACTGAATGCTGAATTAAAGTTTGTTGAATTACTTGTGTAATTCACAGTGGGGGGAGTGTCAGATTTAGCTTAAGTAAAAAAAATCTAAATTAATCTCTAACTTTACTTGCACAGTATAGCTGATGGATAGATGGAGCCTTAGAATCAGGATAACCTGGTTCCAGTCTCATTTCTGACACACCCTAACTTTGTGACCATAGACAAGTCAATTAATCAATGTCCCAGTGCTCTAGATTATTTTCTGAGACTTTTAAGTTACAGAGTAGTTGTTGCTCTGTATCATAGTAAGATATCTCCACACCAGGAATTCCTAACACTAAGGAAATCATATGCATGAGCTGGATTTGACCCTCTCCCTGCCTTTCCCACTCCTACCCTCCCCCATTTAAAATTTCTGAGTAATTTAAAAAAAATAAAAACTATGAATAATAAGTTTCACAATTCTCCTCTTTCTCTATTTACTCTCCTAGAACTGTGAAAGAACAATTTAGCAATCAGCTGACTAAAACCTGAAAGGTATCTTTTGAAGTAATATAGCATACTATAGCCAGACCAGCATCACCAAGAAACAAAATAGAGCAGTGCTTCCTAAACTTTTAGTTACTAAAGCCATCAGGAAAGAAATATATTTGGAGCTTATTGATCCCATGAGAAAGAAGGTATTTATTTTATTTTAAATTTATGAAATAAAACAAGAAAGCATTTCTCCACTTCTATCATGTTTATTCTAACTCATCAATACAGACTACAAGAAGAACTGGATTTCTCACTTTCAGAGATGTAAATATTGACAAAGAGGTAGCTTGCAAAAGGGTAAAATGGAAGCACAGGAGGTAGAAAACATCCTGGAAAGAAATGGAAGAGAATCTATTAGACACCTCTAAGCTCAGTATGCCCAAATATGACTACAATATACCTTTTTTGTCCCCCTACTTTTGACACTTGCTCTTTTCCATCTTCTCCAATTTCACTGACTCAGAACTGGAAGAGACCTTAGAGATCTTCCTTATAGTTCCTCTCTCCCTCTTCTTTAGATGCATAAATCCATGCTGAGGAGCTTCTGAATGAATAATCTCCAGCCAGCAAGCAGTGCTTCTTCTCTCTTTTTGAAGGCCTGTCCATCATGGGGATAGGATGGGGGCCATGGCAGGTGTCACTCTTGTAAAGCTCTCTCAGTACATTTTACCTTGTGCCAAGTCTCAGTCTCCTTCCTTTCACAAAGAACAAATCCTCTTTTAACATGACAACCCTGAATATTTGAAAACAGCGCTCTGCCATGATTACATCTTCCTCAGCTTCCCTAACTGCTCCTCAAAGGCGCAGAATCTGCATCCTCCTCATCCTAGGCAGCTTTCAGAGGGTTCCAGGAGAGTGGTGCTGCAGCTCGTCAGTGTCTCATGAAACACAACAGACAGACCTGACTCCTTTGCCCCTTCTTCCTCAAACTTCTTCACTTTGCTCTTCTCTTTGCTCTGAAGCTAGGCCAAGTTCAGTAGAGAAGCACATGGACAACTAGCTACATAATGCTTCCAGAAATGCTTTCAGACATCAGGTGGTAGAGCCCCAAATGGGAGAGAGACAAGGCAGAAGAAGCTTTCGAGCTTCTCCTACTTTAGGACTGCTGTCATCTTCATCCTTTCCACCTGCCTTGCTTTCTCAATTCCCTCCATCACTAGCATCCTAAGTTGTTCAGGAGATCCTTTGTATACATGCTGAATGCTAAGAGGCAATGATTAAGACTAAGAGGTCATAAAGGCTTGATATGATTTTAAAATACCTTTTAAAAACTAGTTTAAGCAGCTTGCTTGAATAATGGCTAAGTAAACAGAGCAATGTCATTATGCAACTTTTATTGGCTGATGACTAAATATATCATTGATACGGGCATTCTGATGATGGAGAAGATGAGCAGGATAGAATATGAGTGTTCTTCTAGAAGCAACAGCCAGATGTTAAGAAGAGAGAAAGCTACACTAGATATTAGGAAATATTTTCTTATGACAGTCTTATTGGAATAAAAAAAACTTTCCAGGGGAAAGAACAAACATCTCCAGGCCTTGAAACACTTTAAAATGTTTTTTAAGGGAAATTTTAGGGATTTAAGGGAGAATGCTTCAGAACATGTCCAAAGGAACCATCCTACATTGACCCTACAGTAGGATGAACTGATGATCTCATCAGTCAGTCTTTTCCGTTTCCAATTTTTCAGCTCCCACATGAACAGTGCTCAGATGGTGCAAGAGGTATGACTTCACGAGACCAGGGGAAACTCCAATGAAAATAATACCATCATTGACATACCTTGAACTATTCAGACATGTCTGCTGCTGCCCTGATGGGAATTCTGCCCCAGCTGCTAGAGCACTGAGGCCTTTGAAATGGAAAAGGAGAATATGATATGGAGATGTATTGAGTTTCTTAAGAAAAAGACATTTAGGAAGAAAAACAGATGATTTCATTGTCCACTGCTAAAGAAAAAAAAATCATACTTCAGGTTCAACCGGACTCCTGGACATCAGCTATCTTCATCACATTTACTAGGATGACAATGTATTAACTCCTATATATGACAATGTATATAACTCGCAGCTCTAAAATCCTTAAGATGTATATATATACTGACATAGGGGTTCTTATTCTGGGAGTCCACAGACAACCAAAGAATTAGAAAGATTTCTGAGGGTCCATAAACTTGGATAGGAAAAATAGTGCATCTTTGCTTTTATCTTTCTCTAACTAAAATTTAAAGTTTACTTAAGTTATTTAAAAATATCATTCTAAGAAAATCATGGGTTCAACAGACTACCAAAGATATCTATGCCTCAAACAAACAAAAAGAACAAAAAGACAAAAACAAAACCAATATTCAGAACTCATGCCTTAGAGCAACTTTTTTTTTCCTGAAGACCTAAAAGGTGCTTGGCCCAATTTTTATTGTACATAAAGTATCTAGGCATTTTTGTAGTAAGGGAGGGGGAAGAGAAGAACTGGAAATGACATCTTGGGTAAAACAAAGATCTGTTACTAGAAACAACAGTCAGATATTATTTTAAAAAAACCCAAACATTCATACAATTCTATGAAGGAGGCAGAATGTATTCCTTTACTACTTATATTACAGATTTAAGTGTATGGAAAAGTTAACATACCTTGAAAACTCCAGGACATTAAGAACTTCAAATATTTCCTCGTGACCCAACTGCAGGAAGAAAATACAATCTATTTTTTACCAATAATCAAAAATCAGTTTCCTCCCACAATATCCAAATCTTTATACTCCCCTAAATCATATACATACTCTACCTTCATTTTCAAGAAATTATTATACATAATTTGTGTTATGACAGCTCCCTCTTCTGTTCAAAAAGAGTCTTAATTTGCCATCTGGGCAGTCTTTCTGAAAAGAGTCATTAGGCTCATTATATATTCCTGGCTAACAGAGCATTAGGGATAAGGACAACCAACTGAAAACTAGACAACTAAAAGTGCGGCTCAAAAATGAAAGGGAAAAAAAAGTTATAGGTATGGTAAAACATCTAAGGGAAGAGAAATGACACATCCAAATAGAAATAGAAATCAAAGTGCCACCACAATATACAAAGATAAGCCAACAAATAAATTAAACTCTTGACTCTTGAGTGAATGGGTGGGTAAAAGAAGAAAGATTTTCAGTTTCATATCAGCTAAACTTTTCTATTTGATTTTAGGTACTATAAAAAATAAAAACACATACATAGTGCAGCAGAAAATATATTGGACAGTGTCAGGAACCCTAGATTTAACTTCTGACTTAAGAAATCATTTGGCTGTGTGAGTTTTGGAAAGCCTTTTAAACTTTTAAAGATTGCTTTCTTTAAAATGAAGGAGTTGTCTCAGACCTGTGGAGATGGAATAAATTTGTGTCCAGAGAAGAACTGGAACTCTTAATTGAATACCAGATAGATAATTTTGACTACATTAACTTAAAAAGTTTTTGTACAAACAAAACTAATGCAGTCAAGATTAGGAAGGAAGCAATAAATTGGGAAATCATCTTTGGGTTCTGATAAAGGCCTCATTTCTAAAATATATAGAGAATTGTCTTATATTTATAAGAATTCAAGCCACTCTCCAATCGATAAATGGTCAAAGGATATGAACAGACAATTTTCAGATGATGAAATTAAAACTATTTCTAGTTACATGAAAAGGTGCTCCAAATCATTATTGATCCGAGAAATGCAAATTAGGACAACTCTGAGGTACCTGGCAGATTGGCTAAGGTGACAGGAAAAGATAATGACGATTGTTAGAGGGGATGTGGGAAAACTGGGACACGGATACATTGTTGGTGGAACTGTGAACGGATCCAACAATTCTGGAAAGCAATTTGGAACTATGCTCAAAAAGTGATCAAACTGTGCATACCCTTTGACCCAACAGTATTTCTATTGGGCTTATATCCCAAAGAAATTTCAAAGGAAGGAAAGGGACCCACATGTGCAAGAATGTTTGTGGCAGCCCTTTTTGTAGTGGCTAGAAATTGGAAACTGAAAGGATGCCCATCAATTGGAGAATGGCTGAACAAATTATGGCATATGAATATTATGGAATATTATTGTTCTGTAAGAAACGACCAGCAGGATGATTTCAGAGAGGCCTGGAGAGACTTGCATGAGCTGATGCTGAGTGAAATGAGCAGAACCAGATCATTATACATGGCAACAACGAGACTATATGATGATCAATTCTGATGGACATGGCTCTCTTCAACAATGAAATGTTTCAAACCCGTTCCAATTGTTCAGTGAAGAAGGCCATATACACCCAGAGAGAGGGATGTGAAATGTGGACCACAACATAACATTTTCATGCTCTCTTTTGATGTTTGCTTGCATTGTGTTTCCTTTCTCAGATTTTTTTTTCTTGTAGGTACGATTTTTTTTTTTTGGTACAACAAGGTAAGTGTGGAAATATGTATACATGTATTCGATTTGTAAGTATTTTAACATAATTAACATGTAGTGGACTTCCTGCCATCTAGAGGAGGGGTGGGAACTGGGGGGGGGGAATTTGTAAGGGAAAGCTTTGTAAGGGTCAATGTTGAAGAATTACCCATACATATGTTTTGCTAAAAGCTTTAATAAAGAAAAAATGAAGGGGTTGAATCTGATCGTATCTAAAGTGCTTTATTACAGCATCTTTAAACATTCTTTGAAGTTGCAATGCTTAAATGGATCAGATATCTGGGTGCCTTTCTTTAGTTCTCTTAATATTGCATGGGTACTCATTGCACAGTCTTTCTAGTTTTCCAGTTTTCCATTGCTATCCTGACTATCTGACAAGCCACTCTCTTTTTAGGTCATTCATTATCCCACCTTAGCTCACTTTTCCTGTGTGGTTATTCATTGCACTACTCATATCTATTAAGGGTCTGTCTCTCCTTTACTCTTCGGATGGCTTGCAACTTTATTCTCTAGAATTTTTGATATTCAATCTATATCTACATAGTCATATAAAGCATTACCAGAAGAATTTGATATTAAAGTGATTGATTTTTGTTTCAGAGAGAATCCTGAGGAGCATCACAAGCACAGAACACTTTTTGAAAATGTAAGTCAGTCATTTTTCTCATTTCATTCTGTGTCTAGTTCAGTGTTTATATGCATTGTCTATCAAAAGATGCAGTGGGAAACTTTGACCTTTTTAAAATAAGGTCTTTAACTGATTTTGTTTGACTGTTTGACTGAGGCAACACTCAATCTATGAGTAAGACTAAATTAAGAAATGAGGTACAGAATAGCCTTTTTAACCTAGTTCAAAAAAACAAAAAACAAAAAAAACAAACAACAACAAAAAAAACAATCTGGGAGGGGAAAACCCTCAGGTTTTCTGGCCAAAATAGAAACAACTGCAATTTACTTCATTCTGAGTCAAGGAGGGTCCAAATAATGACCAAGTAGGGCTTAACCTGGGACCAGTTGTTGTCCAATCCATGACAGTGATTTGGATTTTAAGTCATGGTCTTTAAGGACTATAGCCTAAAAAAGGCCCAGGTCTCCCACTGCTCCCAGGACCAACTCCAGTTAATCTGAATGGTATTTTGCTATTGGATCTGGATGATTCTAGAAGTCCGGTGACTCTGCCCAGCCCTCTCTCAATTAAATCCAATCACTTCTTTCTTTTGGCATCATCTCTCAGATGTTCGGTCCTCTCTAAGGATGGACAGCCAACCACCTTTGGGAGAGTAGCAGAAACTGCTCAGTGGGGCCACCTAGCTTCTTCTCCTCCTTTTCTTTTCCTCTGTCCTCTGTCTACCCTTACCTGCAGGTGCTCTGCCCAAAGGAATGTAAATTTTGATTGCTGAAACCTCACAAGATATCTTGGGGTTTATGGACCCAATTTCTTTTTTAAGGAACATGCCTTACAACCCAAATAATAGGGGTAACACAGCAAAATTCAAGGAAGATTAGTTGTGCCTTGCATCTTGCTATACATCAATACTATATGTCTGTTATTAGGAGAAAACTTTCCTGAAAGCACAGTAAGAATTTAACAGAGATTTGTCTGATAAAATACCAAATTCACAAGCATCCTACTTACAGCTTCTATAATAACTGAGTCAGGAGTTCTTCCAGTAAAGACAAAGCCAAGTTTTTTTGCTCCTTTCACTAAAGCCCCTTCATCTGTTGATAAGAAATCATCCATATTAATAAGGGTTAAAGAGATAAAATTTTTCATCATGCTGGAACTATACTGGCACATTTCAAATTGGTCTTATTTGATCAATGGGAAACAAATGAGGAACCATAAAGTAGCTAAAGACTTTTCCAACCACTGGATAACATTTTGTATAATATAAACAGTAATATGTTAAACAGTTCTTCTAGGAGTTGAAAATTGGTGATTTTATGACTTAAGACACATTTCTCATATTTCTATTAATCATTCAGTTAAGTGGACATAAAGATCTTAATCATATTACTGTTTTGATTATTTGACTATTTTGTCTGGAAAACAAAGGCCCAGGGGAACATAATAACATCTTCATGTTTTGTGGGGGAAAGACTGCTATGTGTAAATGGGCACATGCTTATTCACTTTGACTTCAGAGGACTTAAAGAAAAAAGGCATGAGAGCTGCCAAGAGGCAATTTGTTTGATGTCAGGCAAATTCATTCTAGTAAGAGTAATCCCAAAGTGTATGGGCTGCCCAAGAAGGGCATGACTGGTGAAGGTTGGGGGGAGGATATTCAAATAAAGCCCAGGTACCAGGTATGATGTAGAAGGGATCTTTTTTCAGGTTATATATTGCTTGATATTTCTCTCAAAGGCACTGTACCAGGAAAAGCCAAGGCAATAATTTAGATCATTTTCTCTATACCTAATTATAGGAAGAAGGTCTCTCACATTTAAAATCTACTAGCAAAACCGGAAATATCATTCTTCCCCCATTGTGGTTCACTTTTCCCCTCCCAGAACAGAAGAGGACTTAACAACTGCTGCTGGGAAGCCAGGATGAAAAGAGAACGTTTTGGGTATTCTTGAGGGTCATGTTTCTGTGGCTAAAGTTTTGTAAAGCTGGGGATTAGGCAATGCCATCATTCTAGAGCACTGACGCCTTTCCCACACAACTGTCTTTAAAACACAGAAAATGTTTCTGGCCCTAAGCAAAGCCAAAGAAACAAAAAACTTTTTTTTCAGATACAACTCAATCAACGCTCAATCAACAGACCCGCTATGAGCCATGTGGTCTAATAAGTTAAGTACACTCACCTGGAGAAGAGGCCTGGTAGTTGATAGTATCACCAGCTTTCTCTGGAATAACGGTGTGACAAACAGCCAGCAACGTGAGGAACTCCTGTATACACGCAGCAGTGGGCTACAAAGTAGTTCATGTATTAGAGTGGGATCACCAGATGTCATTCTGTTCAGATACGAGGGTGGCCCCCTACTTGGGCCAGGTGCCATCGCTGCCCCGCCCCTGCCCTCCCCCAGCCTCCTTTATCCCGTGCCCATCTCATGGCCGCTTCACCACTGGCACCACGTCACGCCCAGCATTCGCTGCCTGCCAGCAGCAGACCTAAGCCCTTCTCCCCTCCCAGGCCCAGCTCTGCCTCTGCACAGGCTGAACCTTGGGCCTGGATGGCTTCCCGCTTCCTTCAAACCCCAGCTTCCGCTACAGGCCCTTTGGGTTCCCCCTTGCTTTTTCCCCCCAGACCTCTAGTGATATCCTCGCTGGAGATGGCCTTTCGTTTACACTGAGACACCCTGACGTACATGGTTATTTATACATGATGTCTTCTCCATTAGACTGTGACCCCCTGGGGGGCAGAGACCATATTTTTGCCCTTCTAATTTATGTCCCCAGGACTTAATAAGGTGCCTAGGCCCATAGTAATTGTTTAGGGAAAGGAAGAAGAAGGAAAGGAGACAAATAAAACTTTTAAATGTAATAAAAATGGATAATTCTTTTAAGACCTATCATGAGAACTCACCAGAAGCAACATCATGGCAAAACAGCAGTATGGCACAGTGGAGACTGCTCTAGATTTGGGCTCAAAATCTAGGTCTGAGTTTTACTGACCACTTACTATCTGTGTGATCCCAGGACAATTATTTAAACTCTCAGGGCTTCAGTTTTGTCTTTAAGGGCTGAACTAAGGCTTGTTCTAGCTCTAACATGTTTTGCTTTCAGAAATAGATGGAAAGGTTAAAAAAGCTTTAGTGAGCAGGTTTGTATCAAAACCCAGATTCTCAACAAATAACTCTTGCTCAGATTCTTCTTATCTCTTCTTCCTCACCAAAGTGCATAACTATGTCAAACACTGGTTGATAGTTGTATTTCTGGGCAAAAATTAAACTCTACTTTCCAAATCATAATTTCACCACATGCCCATTTCCAGTTATGATTTTGTGTAAGATATTCTATGTAAGAAACAAGCAAACAATCTAGTGGCAGAGAGAGTGATAGGAATATTTATATTTATATAACATTAAATATGCCTACTGTATGCAAGGAACTATGCTTAGCGTTTTTTTTAAACAAATATCTCATCTGATTCTCCCAACAACTCTGGGAAGCAAGTGCTATCATTTTTATTATTCCCATTTTTACAGTCGAGAAAACTGAGGTAAACAGTGGTCAAGTCATTTTCCCAATATCCCACGCCTAGTAAGCATCTGAAGCCACATTTGAGCTTAGGCTTCCCTGACTCCAGGCCCAGCGCTCTATCCACTGAATCACCAATAAGTTGTAATAATACACAGGATACTATAGGATACTAACAAATCTGTAAAAGCTATCATATATAGAAGTTTAGGTTTTAAGTAAACCCATCTCCTCAATTCTAAGGATCCCAAATTATGAACCAGCTAAAAATATCTATGAAGCTGTTCCAAGGGGGTGATTGTTCTCTCTGTTCTCACCTTCACCTTCAAATAAAAATCTGGAACAATTACTTTAATATATGCTGCACATCAAGAACACACTGCTATTAGAGAATTGAGGAGAGATTCAGTAAATTTAAAAGGAAAGCCACAGTGAAGGAAACCAGAATCTATAAAAATTTATTTTGGCTGTCAAAAGTGTGGGACAATTAGATTTTTGCCAGGATGTTGCCTCCCTTACGTATTTTTCTTTCCTGCTTTAGATGCTGATAGAAAAACTATTTGATTTCCACACACACATATAGTCCATGAGATTCACATTTCAGCATCTGCTCCTGGAAGATTTTTGAGTTAAGAGTCTGATATCACCTTGCCTTCAAACTGGGGAAATACAAGCATTCTTGGATAGCTACTCTGTCTCCTACATTTCATACTCTCTCTTCAACCTTTCAAAGGGAGATCAAGAGAGCCTTCAGGTGAATTTGTTGCTGTTCTTTTCAGTTTGATAAATTACTTGACAGTTATTCAACTACAGATCACAGAACACCAGACTTTGCTTATCACTGCCATTCTCTCTCCAAGCTGTCATGTCTGTTTTTATTCTTCTAACACAAAACACCCACTACAGTAATGAACACAAAGGGAGAAGATGATAAAAGGTCAATGCCTGGAAAAAAAAATTTAGATGTTTTACTCTACATGAAAGTTGTAGGGATAAAGGATAGGAGGAGGGAGGCGTGGTCAAAGCATACATAGGGCTCTAATCAATCAATAAGCATGTATTTAGCATCTACTATATTCAATCAGCGTGGGTGGCCCTCAGAGTAGAAAAGCCTAAGACAGCAAAGCTGGAAAGGTAGGCTGGCCAATGACTGGAAGTCAATGACTGGGCAACCAGGCACTCCAGGCTGGGCCTGGAAGGTCGGAGTTCAAATCTGACTTCAGACTGCTAGAAATTTCCAAGTGCTTCAGTCTGCTCAGCTCTAACAGGGAATAATAATATAAAGCCTACTTCCCAGGTTTCTTAAGAGAATCAAGTGAGATGATTTTTGTAAAGTACTTAGTATAGCAACTGGCACAGAGTGGGGATGTAATAAACGCTTGTTTCCTTCCTTCCTCTTCCCCCCTCTCATCAAAGCCAACAGGACTAAGAAGCAGGCACAGGGAGAAGGAGCGCTTACTTCTAGATCACATGTAAGCACTCCAAGAGTAAAAAACAGAAGGCCAGTATTGGGTAACACTATAGTGGGAAATTGAAATGCATTCCTAAAACAAGGTAAGCTGGCCATGTCCCGAGAACAAAAGATAACCATGGGCAGCATTACCCAAGCAATGTTGTCAAGGTATCCAAAGCAAAACTTGGGGCATGGCAAGTGGATTGTCTAAGTGACTTATGGGACAATGTGGATAAATGTCACAAAACTGAAATTTATGAGTGAACTATATGAATTGTGCCACATCAATGAGATCACAAATCTATTCAAGTATCCAAAAAGGAATGTCCTTAAAGTTATAGATAATGTAGGTAAAATAACTTTACTGGATTGTTATTTAGGAACAAAAGGGATTTCAGTGATCATCTATATTTTATAGACGTGGGGAAACAATCACCAAGGAAGCTACCAATAAAACCAGTATTGAACCCAGAGCAACAATATCATAGATCTAGAAATGGAGAAGACCTTGTAGATCTAATCTTTCATCCACATTTTAGAAATAAAGGAACTGAGATTCAGGAAATAAAAACATATTTCCCAATATTACCAAGTAGTAAATGGTAGATCCAAAATTCACACCCATTTCCTTTAATGTCAAATCCCATGCTTTTCCCACAGAATAAGAGGATTAACATTTGATTGTACTTTGGATTAAAATGCCCTTTTCCCCTCCTCTTCCTCTCAATTGCCTGTAGGACACAGGTCCCTTAGCAATTTAAGATTTAATAATACTACTGTTAAAAATGAAAAAAAATACTCCTTGAAAATTACACAGGGGCACCAGATGACACACATGTAAACATATTAACCTTCCAATTTAATAGATGTCTAAAAAATTCACTCAGAAGAATTGAAAAATTGCCTTAATTTAAGCCATAGCAATTCAAAAAGGTCAAAACCTATTCAATTCTAAGTGGGCACAGTGCAGCGTCTTACACAGCTTCTTTGGAGTCTGAAAATCTTTTAGAAGATAGACATTTCCTGTTAACAACTAAGAATCCTCTGGGAAGATTTGAGTTTTCATCTGCTATGTGAGCCTGTTTACCCGATGAGTCATTTTCAATTTATTTGATAACTTCCATAATGACCAGAGAAATGCGAGCGTCTGGAGTTTTCTTGTAAAGTCAAATGATTTCTATAAAACAGGCTTTGACAAATAATATAAGGGTGAAAATGTAGTGTGAATACATGATCTTTTCAGAAGGTTCCTGGCTTGACAGTTCTCTAGGGACCACAACAGAAACAGTAACTTCACAAATACAAATTCTGCTCTTTGTTTCATCTACATATAGAAACTCACTGCTTAGGAATGTTAGCAAAGGACAAGGGAGTTATTTTCCATGGATACTTTCTATGGAGTGACTGAAAGCCAGACTCGGCCTTGGCCAGAAGCCCACATTTAAAAGTTTAAATATAAGCCTAAAGAGACCCACGATGATGACCCAAAGCAGAATAAAATTCTTCAGCAGATGGGAAATATTTCATTGGGAGGGAATAGCTTTTCTCAGTTTAAATATTTCAAATTTTGTCTATGATTGGGTAATCTTTTACCCTAAAATCATTTATATTAATACCTTAATGGAATTAAAGTTCTCTAATTTATAGAATCTGACCACTACAAGGTCTTTTGCTTGGGATTCTTGCTCATGTCTTTTCATGAATCTTCCATTGAGGATTTATGATGCTTCAAGAGGATAGCAAATAGAAAAGTAAAAGAGAGCTCCTGTCCTCAAGGGACTTATGATCAATTACTTTAAAATCATTTGATACTGGTATTAAAGGCAAGGGCTTCTGAGGAGTCAAGGAATTTAGTGTGATTGAATACAGTGAACACTTTTCCAAATGTAATTCAACCTACTTTCTTCTCGATTTTAGGGTCTTACTCAATTATAAAGCCTACCCAGAATTGTGTATGGGTATGTAAATGGGTTATAAAATTTGGGGGAGAGGGGATCTTTGGACCTGAATTCTCCTTGAAGAAATCCCTTGTACCAAAACAAACCAGAGCCAACTCTACAACTTAGCCTCTTAGCCTGCTCAGGCAACGCACCACTTTTTCTTGGCAGTTCATTCCAAGAGCTCCTCATTGCTGGGGCCACTGAACTCAAGGTCACTTCCTCCATTTCTTAAGGAGATTCTAGCTGGTTTTATCGTCATCTTCCCTGCCACAAGCCCAGCTCTCATACTTGGGAGACATCAGGACACAAACTCACATCCTTGGGAGCATCTTGTCTCAAAAGTCCCTCAACTTGTTCCTTTTAACCGTGACTTATTTTTTTTTTGCTTTTTGCTGAAGCAATTGGGGTTAAGTGACTTGCCCAGGGTCACATAGCTAGGAAGTGTCTGAGACCAGATTTGAACTCAGGTCCTCCTGACTTCAGGGCTGGTGCTCTACGTGACTTATTTTTTTAAAGCTTTCTCATTATGGCAACTATTCTACATTGGTTAAACTGATTTAAGAAATAATGACAGAGTCAACATCTTTACTTTTGCTCATGCTCTGTCTTCAAAGTCGATAGCTTACGGAATCAGGCCTAGTTTCAATTCCCTTGAACATAGGGCAAAACTCTTTATCTTAACTTCATCTATCCCTGCCCCTAAGGATCAAAAACTGACTTCATTTAGGGAGACATCTAAATTGTCTGAGAAAGATTCCATTGATACAATGACATTAGGTATTAACTTTAAAGGAATTTTGAAAGGAATTTTTTATTTTAATTTTGAAGGAATTTTTGAAAACACATTAACTCTTAGCACAGTACATACACATCAAGATACAAAAATTTCACAGATAAAACCTCTGCCTTAAGTACACTGCTATAAACCAAGGAACAAATTTCTCCCTTGGTAGACTGCTGTGATGATCCTCTTCAGAATCTCATGACTCTCTGATAAGAAAAACTATCATAAAATCATACCAGCACAGAGAGCTAGAGGGACCTTAGAGGTCATTGCCTCCAACTCCATCATTTTATGGATATAGAAACATATTCAGAAGATCACACAGATAATAAACAGAAGGCACATGGTTCTAAGATTCTTTTAACTATGAATCTAGCCTAAAGGCTGTAAAATAAAAAGATATGAATGGCTATTTTAAAAATGAATTGTGAAATGTTTCTCTCTTTTATTATCTATATCTAGAAGAAAATCACTGACTTAACTTATGCAATCATAGACTGATTTGTAGAATCAGAGATCACATATTTGAGAATATTCGTCATTATTTCCCCCATCACCTTACCAAGAATGAAACTAAAGGCCAGAAAAACAAAGTCACTTATCAAAAGTCACAGAGATTATAAGAAAGCAGAACCAACATTTTTGTTAGGCCTGTTAAAATATATGTTAAATCCAATATGTATAAACATACTTATACAATTCTCTTTCTGCCCAAGAGAAATCAGATGAAAAAAAGAGTAAGAAAACAAAATGCAAGTGAACAACAACAAAAAGAGTAAGAATGCTATGTTGTGGCCCACACTTAGTTCCCACAGCCCTCTCTCTGGGTACAAATGGCTCACTTCATCATGAGATCACTGGAACTGGCCTGAATCACTTCATTATTGATGAGAGTCATGCAGAATCAATATTTGAAAGCTAGCTATCTGACTTGCCATGTAGTATTCTTTCTACTAGACCAAGTTGTCTCTCAGGTATCCCATGGTAATAGTCTTCCCACTCAACCTCTCTGTTGTCTTCAGGACATCATCCTGCCATATATTGGAAAGATACTCCATCTATCAACTTCAAATATTTTTTAAAAAATTTTTATTCCAAATTAGATGTAAAATATATTTTAACAATCATTTTAAAAAAAATTTGAGTTCCAAATTCTAGCTCTCCCTATATCCTTCTTGCTCCTTGAAAAAAATCCATATTGGGCATGTTGCAAAAGAAAATAAACATGGAAAATAAAGAATTATTTAAAAGTATGCTTCAATTCAATTCAGAGGTCATCAGTTCTCTCTCTGGGGAGTGGATATCAATTTTTTTCCATCAAGAGGCCTTTGGAATTGTCTTAGAATCATTGTCTTTATCAGAATAGCTGAGTCTTTCACAGATGATGATAATTCTTAGAATTCTGCTATTACTGTACATACTTTCCCCTTTTGTTTCATCTATATGGAATTCAAATACTAGTATTGCTCAATCACAAGTTATACACCATTTTGTAGCCCTTTGAGCATAGCTCCAAATTATTCTCTAGAATGTTTAGACAAGTTCATAACTCCATCAACTGGACATTAGTGTCCCAATCGTTCCACATCCCCTCTAGCATTTATTTCCCTTTTCTATTATGTTAGTCAATAGGTGATATTTCAGAGTTTTTTTAATTTTCATTTCTCTAAACAGTAATGATTTAGAGCATATTTTCTCTCTTTTAAGCAGTTGTTTTTATTAATATATACCCAATTACATATCTATATATCTTTTGTGACATAAAGGCACATATACATACATATACATACTCGAGTTATTCTATTCATTTATTTATTCTTTTAAATAACAATTGTATTTTATTCTTTCCAATTTTAAGTTGCAATTTTTTTCTCTCAAGCAAACAAAAAAAGTGAAAATAATATGTTTCAATCCACTTTCAATCTCCATAATTCTCTCTCTGGATGCAGATGGCTTTTTCAGTCTCAAGTCTATTGTCTTGTTTCACTGCATTTCTGAGAAAAGCTAAGTCTATCATAGTTGATCAATTATTCACATAATTACTGTGCACAATGTTCTCCTAGTTCTGCTAACTTCATTCAGCATTGGTTCATTTAAGTCTTTTAAAGCTTTTCTGAATTCAGCTTACTAGAGGATATTTTCATGTGATGATGCATAGCTCTGATTACTTCTTGTAAACTGCCTGTTCATATCCTTTCAGCATTCATCAATTAAAGAATGGTTTGTCTTTATAAATTTGGCTCAGTTTCCTATATATTCAAGAAATAAGGCCTTTATCAGAAAAACAGGATGGGGAAGATTTCCCCATAGTTCTCTGCTTTCCTTCTAATCTTAGCTGTATTTTGTTTGTGCAATTTGTTTTTACTTTAATATAATGAACATTATCTATTTTACATCCTATAATGTACTCATGTTCACTTTCTCTCTTTCTCTGTCTCTGTAATAAGTTATTTCCTTTTCCAAAGATCTGACAGGTAAACTATTCCATTCTCCCATAATTTGCTTATGGTATCATCTTTTATGTCTAAATCACATTCCTATTTTGACCTTATTCTCTCTGCAATATTTGAGAGTGTAGATTTATTCTCTTTTTTCTCCTGGATATTCTTCCCTAAATTTTCCAAAGATGACTCTTCTGGTTCTCCTTTATATCTCACCATTCTTCCTCATGCTCCTTAATAGGTTCATAATTCATATTCTTTCAATTGAAAAAAAGTAAACTGGTTCTGTACAATTTTTACAATCCAATGTAAAATTACTTAATTTTATCCAGTAACTAAGTTGTGGTTCTTTGTCTCTAAATTTAGTTTAGAACTTCAACTTGCCTGTAATGATTAAAGTTTAAAAATCCAATTCTGCTAATCACTAATATATTCTTGTCTCAAGGAAATCTGTTATCCCTGAGAGGTAAAGGGGACACCAGGGAGTCTGGTCTGTTATTTTTACACCACTGTGAGTATCCTTCAAGGGTGTTTGATTTGCTAACCTAAGAAGTCTGGCCTAATAGCTCTAACTTTGCAGGTGGACTCAAACAATGAACTTTTTTCTTCATCACAGGAGGGAAGGAGGGAGTTTTTGCTAGCCCCCCATTCCCAAAGTATCGCATTGTTTCCCACGTCTCAGCTATTGCAATTCATAAATCCTTACCTTGTGATGATGCCAACCATATAACTGACTGTATTATTTCCTCACCTATTCCTTTCTGGTCTTTGTTTTATTCTTATAAAAGAGATCTGTGGGGGCAGCTAGGTGGTGTAGTGGTTAGAGCACCAGCCCTGAAGTCAGGAGGACCTGAGTTCAAATCTGGTCTCAGACACTTCTTAGCTGTGTGACCCTGGGCAAGTCACTTAACCCCAATTGCCTCAGCAAAATAAATAAATAAATAAATAAATAAATGAACGAACAAACAAATAAATAACAAATAAATAAATAAATAGATAGATAGATAGATAAATAAATAAATGAATAAATGAATAAATAAATAAATAAATAAATAAATAAATAAATAGATAGATAGATAGATAGATAGATAAATAAATAAATAAATAAATAAATAAATAAAATAAAAGAGATCTGTGCTCCCAGTTCAGGGTCTTTGCCTAAACTGATACAGCCATTCACCTGCTTTATTACCAAATTCAAACTCTGCTAATAAACTATTATCTTGCTCAGAGAGAACATGCCTTAGTTCACTTTTTGTGGAATTTTACTCATGATTCTCTCTTCTCAGCAATCTCATCAGATTCCATTGGTTCAATTATCTCTGGGTAAATGATTCCTAAATCTGATTACATTACATATGTCCTGAACTCCAATACTACTTTTCTAAGAGTCTGCCGGACATCTCCCTAGTTTTCCCACTAACATCTCAAACTCATTGTGTCAAAATGGAATTGTGTTTTCAACTACACCCAACCTTCCTAACTCACTATTTCTCTTGAGGACATTGCCACTATTTTAGTCAAGCTCATAAATAAGCAGTGACCCTTAATACCTGCCTAGTCCCCTCCTCAAAGTTCATGCTGTGCCAGTCCTGTTGACTTTATGTGTCTCAGATCAGTTCCCATGTCTACCAGCCTGTTCAGGGCCTCGCCACTGCTTCCCTTGACAACTGCCAACAGTCTTCTAATTGGTTTTCCTGCATCCTGCCACTGTCCACTTCATCCCTTATTTCTCACCAATACTTGTGAAGCACCACATAACTATGCTCTGCAAGAAGTGCCATGGCTCCATTTTCTCAAGAATAAAATAATCCTCTAACATTTAGAATCTTTCAGAAGCTGGCTTTAACCCATCCTTCCAGACTAACTACATGTTTCTCATGCTCACACACTTCATATTCTAGCCAAATTGGAATTCTTTCAATTTTCTCCATAAATCCCCATGTCTCTTCCTTTGCATGAGTTATCTTCCAAAATTAAAATACTCTCCCCTTCAACCTCCTTCTTTTTGAAGCCCCAAGCAGTATTCAAGGCTCAAATCAAACACCATCACCTCCAACAAAAAGCTTTTCTTGATTCTGCTAAGTTTTTCTTTTTAATTTATCACTTCTTCAAAAAAAATTATGTATTTACTCTGAATAAACTTTTAATTTACTTCTCTGCATCCATGTTCCTCCCCCCTCTCAATAGAATATAAACTTCTGAAGATTAGGGCTTATATTGTTTTTATTTCTACAAATACCCCCAATTCCTAGAATGCAGTAAATGCTTAATAAATATTTGCATACTTTCAGGAAGCAATATCACAATAAGACTGTAAAGATAAGTGTGCAACTAGAATGTGGAAGGCCTTTTATACCAGCATAAGGGTTAAGCATTTTATCCCTAAAGCAACAGAAAACCATTAAATTCTTTTTAAGGAGAACGAATGTGATCAGATTTATGTATCTGGAAGATAACTTTGGCAAGCCTTTAAATATTTAAAAATTATCTTTATATCCCCAGGACTTAGCATCATGCCTGGAATATAGTAAGTACTTAATAGATGCTACTTGACTGACTGAATATATTACTTTTTCTATACTTCATTCTCCTTAAACATTAAAAAAAAACTAGTTTAAGATGCCTTTAAATAAGAATTCTTCAGGACCTCTACAAGTGATAAAAATAGAACATAACTAACATTCCTGCCCCTACACCAATTACTTTGCTGTATAACATTTATATTCAAGGGCATATTATCATATTCAATGTTCCAAGCTGAATAATATTAGCATAAAGTCTCTTGCCCAAGGTGCTGATACATTTTAAAATTTCAGGATTCCATCTCATCCCTATGTTTAGAATTCATAATTTTTTAAAGTACACTGCTTTAGAGATATAAGCATCAGCAAATAACTTGGCACCAAATCAAAAACTTACATGATCATTTTCAATGTTCTGTAACAATCTTGGGTCATCGAATATACATGAATCACTAGTGGGAGGAGGCAACTGACTACAAGGAAGAACAGAAAAAAAAACATTTCATGTGACAGAAATATAGTCTTATTAGCATGTGCATGTTTATATTAAATCAGAGCTCATAGCTAAAAAGGACCTGAAGGCAACATCTGTCCATCCTTTTGCTACCCAAAAAACCTAAAATTTAAGTATCACTAGGTACTATAAGAGTGTAGACAACCATACAAAATATCATTACAGCCTTCAAAGAGGTAACAAGGCAGGGCAAACCTGCCCTCAAATAACTTGTATAAATATATATAATGTAAAAAGACTTGGGGTCGGTAGACAGGAAAGGGAACTGTAGGAGCAAAAGGGGAATATTTAGTGTGTGCATTCAAATCAGCTATGGCAAAGGATGAAAAGCAGGACAAAGAAACAAATCACAGAGATTATGAGAAAGTAAAGGTAAAAAAAGGGAAATAAAAGCAAGCATGGAGAATAGTGCTAACAAAACCTGAAATGGCATTCTTCTATTTTTAAGTTAATGTATCCACCTTAATCCAAGAAAAAATATCAATCCATCAATATTTCTCAGCCCACAGCTGGCATTCTTTTAAACCTCCACCATAATTTAAGCCATAGTTTATTAAGTATTATGATTATACAGTATTTATTCTTAAAATACAACTTAAATAAATCTTATAATTATGTCCACAGACATTCAAATGAGATGTACAAACAGAAGCTACCATTAATAAATAAATAAACAGATAAATGGATAGATACAGCCACATGCACAGTAAGTTCACATTAGTTCTAACAGATATTCACCTGAAGTCTTCTGAGGAGCGTTCTCTTTCCAACTCTGGAAAATGGCTGTCCATCAATGTGGGAGAAAAATGCAATTGTTATAGAACAGTGTGAGCACAACAACATATTATAACAAAGGTTGAGTCAGCAAATTGTTTATAAATTTGCTGTATATTGCATTAAACATGTAATAATTCTAATAATAGCATACACATATCACTTTAAAGTTTGCAAAATGCTTTACAAAAAATTATCTCATTTGATGATCACAAAAAACCTGGAAGGTGAATGCTATTACTATCCCCACTTTATAGATGAGTAAACTGAGATAGATAGAGGTTAAGACTTGGCCAAGGTCACATAATTAAACTTTTATATACATATACATGTATACATAACACACACATACATTAAATAAACCAGGGTTTTCTGTCACCAATGGTTTCTATTAAAATTCCATTAAGCATTAGTTGAACATCCCCAAGAATGTCTCCATATAAATATGTACACGTCCCACGCTAGCATGCAAAGAATCTGTGATTTTGTTGGTTTAGAGAATCTTTCCAGCAGTCCTGATTACAACCTATCTATGAGAGTAGATAAGACCTGGGGAGTTGCCTCAGGCACAGGGAAGTTAAACAACCAATCCAAAGCCATACATACACTGTATAAAATGAGAGCAGTAGTATCTGATTCCAGGTCATTCTGACTCTAGTCTATTTTATCCACTATCTCCCAAGATGTCTACCATATCAAGGATAAACATACTTCATGAATAACTTTTCTTTTTTCAGAAAAAAAGTAGAATTTCCAGATACAGGTCAAAGCAACTAAAGATGAATCAATATAAACCCAATGTAAATTTGCAGTGAGGTACAGAGAAATGATACTAACCCATAGGTTACTCCGGCGATGCTACATTTCTTGAAGGTCATAATATTGCATGTAAGGGTTCCTGTTTTATCAGAAAATAGATATTTAACCTATAAGGATAGAGAATAGCAAAATGGGTCATTATTATTCAAAAATCACTTAGTAAAATCTATTTCTTCTAGAACAAAGGCAAAGTTCAAAATCTGTAACCTGCCATGGAGTAGATGCCTTAGTCTACACAGGTCAAAAGCTCTCAATCTTTTATACATTATCATAACTTCCTCCATGACCAATATAAAACTTATTCATACAGTAATGTGCCAACAAGGAAATGAATATCAATCCTAAAACTATTACAAAAGCAAGAGATTAGCAGGCAACTATGCTCATCATTCCCTTGCTCCTGGATGACTTAATGGAAACATGTTGTGAGACATGCTGAAAAATTGGGTTTCCACAGTGTTACAAGCTTTGAGGTGGTCTGGGATAGTGGGAACCACTGACCAAGAGGTTTTCAGAATGTGAGAGGTTAAAGAAGGTTAGGATTCACAGAACAATTAAAAGATCAACAGAAGCCTTGAGCAAACAAAAAATTGGGGGGCTGGGAAGGCACAGGTGGATTCAACCAATCAGAAAGAGTTTTGCTTTTGAGAAAATCACAAACTTAAGATAATAGCCCATCCAGCCCAAACTAGTTGGGGTCAATGACCTGACTTGACCAAATCATTACTGTACCTGCTTAATAGGCTAATTGAATATTAAACACACCCCAGAGGAGGAGTTTTCTCCCATTTTTGAACATGGGATGTATGATGGGAGGCATGTTTTATACATGTTAAGGGGAAACATACAGTGGGTGTATCAGAAAGACTGTGACCCGGATAAAACGAACCAATCCCTTCTCTGAAGGAGATTATCACATCAGCTGTGTCACATCAGCAAGTATAAAGGTTCCCCCATTTCTATACTCAGTGCTTCCTCTTCCTTAAGAGGAGTGGGGCCCACTTCTAGCCAGAAACATTAAGATGATTCCTTAAGATTCTTCTTTAATAAATTTTCCTTGATATCTGATTTTCAATGTTGAGTGTTATTTTTAACAATGTCATTCTCTATTTTAAAATGCAGAGATATTATAGCTTCCTTCGAGTCCCACTCCTTATCCCCAACCCCAAGTCTCTAAAATGTTCTGCTATAAAATCGTATGTGGAATGAATATTCTAAAACCCTAAAAATTTCCATTTTTTCAATCATGTGTCAAAAGTAGACATTTCCAAAGCCATGTCAATCACAGGTCCTCCTCCAATGCTCAGTTGTAAAAACCTAGAAACCCTGTAACCTGGTCTGGGGCATAGGACAACAAGGAAATGAGATGCTCATTTGCCAGTATTCAGTCTAACTAAATAAAGTGAGAAAAATGGCAATGCTATAAGAATTTCTAAGCTGAGGAATCTTCCCCCCACATAGGATATGATAATGATAATACTAGCTAGCATTTATATAGCACTTATGTTCCAGGCACTATGGTAAGTAATATTTGATCTTCACTATAATCCCAGGGAGGTAGGTACTATTATGGTTCTCATTTTATAGATGAGGAAACTGAGACCAATAGAGATTAAGTCATTTGTCCAGGGTCAGATATCTAATTAAGTGTCTGAGGATAAATTTGAACTGAGGTCTTCCTGACTCCATGCCTAGTATTCTATCCCCTGGGCACCCTATCTGCCTAATGGATACTGAAGGCATGCATGATGTGTTTTAAGAGCATTTTGGTGATTAATATCTTTGGAATAGCATTCAGATAGGCAGAAAGATTCATACTTTACTGGAAGGCTATTTAATCTGAAGATTCAATGACATAAAAATATGCAGTCATGTTCATCAGTAAGCACTCATCAGAGAAGAAAAATGAAGAGGTGCCATTTCCAAAGATGAAAAAACATCAGGTTTTGCTTGTGTTGTTAAATGAAGGCCTTTGATAGTGTCACCCCTTTGAACTTTCACATACATTACAATCAAGCAATTTATTAAGCATGTATTAAGGACCTACAATGTGTAGAGCACTATGCTATGCAGTTTCTGCAGATATGCTGGAAAAGTAAAAATGAACAGGTTTTCTGACTGGTTCCACAGTCAGAGGAGTTT
Source organism: Myrmecobius fasciatus (assembly GCA_023553655.1). Taxonomy (NCBI): domain Eukaryota; kingdom Metazoa; phylum Chordata; class Mammalia; order Dasyuromorphia; family Myrmecobiidae; genus Myrmecobius; species Myrmecobius fasciatus. The sequence goes on along the minus strand of JAJPUD010004742.1, from coordinate 41,362 downwards.
GATTCCAATTCCATTCTGATCTTTCTATCTGTGTGACTTTGAGCAAGTTATTCAGCCTTCCCACCATCAATTTATTATTCTCTAACATGAGGAGATTAGACTGGGTCCTTCTAAATATAACCCTAAGATGCTGAACTACAAAGTAATTAAAAGTGATTGTTGCAAAATTACAAAGAATAAGCATAGCTCCAAGAGATACATGAGAAAACACCCCCAACCTAATCTTTTGAAGATGTGGAATATTTATGGATGTAGTACATTGTGGCATTCATTGATCAATTCAGTTGACTTTTTCTTTTCTTTTCTTTTTCCTCTTTAAAATATATTGTTATATGTGATGACACTTGGGTAGGGGAGAAGGGAGTGATACTAGGAGAAATACATAGGTGTGTATATATATATATAATCTATATAATCTATATATGTATTAATACATACATACACACATACACAAATATACACAAATATACACATAACAAACATGACAAAGTCAGAAAGGAAGAAGATAAACAAAGTACTACAAGAACTACAGGAGATCACTTTTAGCTTGCTGCAGGGGAAAGCAAAGATTTCAAGGAGAAAGTAATATGAACTGAACTCTCACCAAACACAGACATAAAGACTGAGACAGCCTGAACAAATACATTAGGCCAGAAGAAGATGGGCTAAGTCTGATTTGTCTTGAATATGGAGACAGTGAAGTTCTGGATGAGGTACAGCTGGAAATGGAATCTGGCAAGCAACTAGAATACTTTAAATATCAGGCCAAGGAGGTTACATTGTATCTTATCAGCAATGGGGGGAAAAACTGAACATTCTGGAATGGGTAAAAATAGACTCATTCACAAAAAAAAATGAGATGACAATAGTCTAGACTATTACAATATTGCAGAAAAAGCTGATAAGGCAGAGATGAGGACACATAGGAAATGCTCCTGATGTAGCTTCTAATAATTCATGCTTGTTAACAATTAATAATGATGACAGCAAAGGCTATTCAAATTTATATAGCAGTTTGAAGGTTAACAATGAGATTTCTTTAGAACCACTCTGTGGAGTGAATGCCTAAGTTTGTTTAAGTTTTCCCTTTTGTCTTCCTCAAATATGCCTTCCTACTCCCCATCCTCTTCCTGTAATTCTGCAAAAAAAAAAAAAAAAAAAAAAAAAAAAAAAGTTCTCACCTGTCCAAGCTCTTCATTCAGGTTTGATGTCCGGGCCATTGCAGGGGTGTCATTTTCCATATAATACATATCCAGATCCTGAAAGAAATATGAGGACATGGAACAAGTCAAGAAGTACCAAAGTAGGGAAGAGATGACAATTCCTTTAGAAAGCCTACAAAACATGGCTGACTCACTGGGGTCATAGGAAGGGTTCATAGGGGAATATATATATGGCATAAGGGTTGAGTTTGAAGATCCAACAATAACACCTGGGTTTCAGTGTCATAATAGTGTCCCTTTACTAGCTATTCAACTAAAATGAGTTGAAGAATTTTAGTTTAGGAGGTATGTTTTAACAAAAACACAACCCTCAAGTCTTAATATGTTAGATCTTCTCTCAATTTGATTACAATTTATGGGATCATGTATCTATATCTTAAAGACTGAGTCCAACACTTACTTTACATTTCATTATATTTAATGAATCGGAGGCTTAGAGAATACAAGTTACTTCCTGGGGCATTATTTGAACCTGTGTTCTTCTGACTCCAAATTCAATGCTTTATCTACCCTCAATTTTCCATCACAATCAAACCTCCAGAAAGACCAAAGTTGTTTATTATCATTATTATTACTATTATATTATTATTTTTACAGAATTGACTAAAAGCTAATCTTTTTTCAGCTGCAAAACTCAAGAGAGTATTCTATTAAAGAAAAGAAAAGGTTGCCACCAACTATTTTAACTTGAGAAAAAATATAAAATTATCACTAAGGCAATCTTCTGAGAAAACATTCCTGAAGCTCTAAATCAGTTCCAGCATTTCTACTTAAGATTCCCTTCTCAAGTACTCCTTTGCAGAAGTAGGTCTTTGGATTCAAATACTGCATATATTACTAAATTTCTTTAATGTATGAATAAGCTTTGTTGGATTTTTTCATTTGTTCCTCCTCTTTTTCTTTTAAAAAGAAGTTTTTCTTATATTTGATGGCTTTCTGAGAGGGATGCTAGGAGAAATTTAGGCAATGGAAAGAAAAAAATATGGCAATTAAATTGATTATTTTTAATTACCTTTTCAAATATTTAAATGTCTTCTGCAACTCCACTGGACCCTGTCTTCTTCTATACATGATTTCTTTTTTTATATATATAAAGCTTTTTATTTACAAAACATAAGTGACCTTTCAACATTGACCTTTGCAAAAACTTTTTTTTCCCAAGCTTTTCCCCTCCTTCCCCCCACCCCC